>JAYMSE010000015.1:0-117429 GCA_036897945.1 Silene undulata | reverse complement strand
ATAGAGGGGCCGGTATACCAAAAAAGAAGAGAATGAAAGAAAGCACTATGCTATTTCTAGTTAGTGCTCTGTGGGAACTTTTTTTTTCTTCGTACACGCGATTCCTTACAATTCAAGAGTGTATTTTATATTATAAGGACTCTACTTTATCTTTAACTTTAAGGTATGGGTAAGGTATGGGAAGGAGGTCTTGTCTTCTATTAAATTTTAATTTTAAAAGTACTAAAGGGCTAGTGCCGAGTCGAGATTTGATGCTGATATAATGAAAGCAAAAGTCAACTTCGAATTCAAAGAGGGTTCTCGTGGGAGATGGAAAAAATGAAATGAGAAGCCTTTTCGTATATTTTGAGACAAGTGGGTTTGCTAAGTCAACTACATTAATATAATAATTGAACTTAATTCGATATGAGTTGTGATTCACGAAAGAGCTCTCTTGAAAAAAGAGGAAAGTAGTAAGCGAGGATCCTACTCTATTAAATTAAGTCAAGCTCGAGCGGAGAAGGAAGCGGAGTGATAACATGAGGAGAAGTCCCTTGGGTGCATAGTAGGATCATACCTGTTTGAATATAGAGCTCGCCCTTTACTCAGCCGAGAGTGAACTCGATCAACCGAGGAAGCTCTCACTGGTCGGACTCGCCCGTTCTTGATTCGTTTGCCCCAAACAGAAAGCTTGCTGATCCCCTTCCAACACCTTCTAGTCCCTTCTTTTCTCTTTCATTCTTTGCTTTGGAAGAAAATGAAGAACCACCTTTGAATAAAAAGACGAGTTCTTTCTTAAACTTAAAAGATCTAGCTGATCGTACACAAGAATTTCATACATGAATCAACTGAAGAAAGCGAACTGCTCTAATCTGATGGTTTACTCTCGAACCATTCATTTCTGCTTTAGCCAACTTTAATTAATGGTCAATAGATCGGAGGAAGGTTCATGCCTAATCGACCTTACTTTACTTCCACCGACAGCCCTACTTGCGCATGGTGCTACTCTATTATGACGCGAACTTAAACCTTTTTCTTTCCGAAGAAAGAGCGCTCACCTGCTAGCGGGCGGGCATATTGGAGTATTTAGCGTATAGAAGGCAGGGAAGCCCCCTTAGAGTATAGGTAATACCAATAACACTAAAAGTATCTTTCCGGCCCGTTGCATGCATTTCATTCTTAAAAAAAGGGAGTTACTTTTTATGACAGAGGGGGCCTTCTTTAAAAGCAAGGCGCATTTCGTATAATTATGCCTTCAAGTAGAACGAGGACTTTTTCCATAAAGGTAAAAGGATGAATCTCAATCCATGTGTTTAGCCGGGGAGAGCTAGTAGTTCGAGTTAGGCCATCATCTGTTCCGGATCTTTATCCTACTACAGATATAGCTCGTGCTAATGTTCTAGAGAAAGCTAATCTTTCCCATGAGATTGTTTTTCCTACGTTTAGTATCCTAGCTGTTCAGGAAGCTACTTGTTATAGTATAAGGACTTTCTTTTTCTAACTAACACAAAGAATTCTTTCTTACTAAATGCTTTCAAAACAAAAGCAATATATGTGGGTGATGCAAATATTCTAACTTACAAGGGAATGCTTTCTTCTCAAAAACCTCCTAGTCTCGGTAAGGTATCTTTTCTCTATTCATTAGATGATGATTAGTTTTCTAATGCTCCAAATAAAGATTATGCTGCCCAACCCAAAGTACTTCTTAAAACGAAATCTTATATATAACAGTCTTAACAGCGGCTAACCGAAAAGCGAGTAATCAAGTGTTTCATACAGAGCAAGTAGCTAGCCAAGTTCTTACAGAACAATCTCATATGCGCACCTATGTCTTTACTTCTTCCTTGTATTTGGTTCGATTAACTAGGAAATGAAAGCCTGGGGGGTGTCGTATTCGGCTACTAAGCGCTGCCATATCGTCTGGCTTTATAAAAGAATTAGGAGCATTAGGAGCCAAACCAGCTACTTTATATATATATTAATATGCTTCTTCTGTTTTACGGTGAAAATCTTCATTCTGATGTGGGAGCATATCTCTCTCAAAACCTGCAGTTCTAGTTATATAAGAATTTTTTATTAATGGAAAAAAATCTAAGCTAAGATTAGTGAATTCCTCTAAGATTAAAAAGTAAAACAAGCATGGAAATCCTTTGTTTTACAATAAACTCTTTATGTTCTTTTTTTTTCTAACTTCTGGAAAGTTTATAACCAGAAAGAAGGTTGCATACCGCCTAAACTTAGAAGCTTCGATCTTTTCATGAGAGTAGAGGTGGCAGTGTATGTATCGTTCTATTGGAAAAGTGTACAAGATAAATAAAGCCGTTGGGGCCGGCGAATCCAGTTAGTTAATTAAGTAAAGAAACCAGTGCCAGTGAAGGGCATAGCATAGACCGTGTTATGGTTATAGTGGAAAGCAGCCTTAATATTATATCAGGGCAGCCTACTCCGGTGAGTAGAAAGTCTACCGCTGAGAAAAAAATTTTACCCCTTTATGAGACTTTCCTCCAATCTATTCGATTGGTGTGACTCTTTATACCGCCACTTCTTATCAAACGCTTTCGTTTCGACCAAGTAAGGGAATGACGTATCGGGCTAACCCGGCTCCTATTACGCCTTATGTCACCAAAGTGCCGTCTTTCAACCAAGGTAATTTCGGGCCAACTAAATAAAGGCTTTCACCGGGATCTCGTTCTGAGAGCTTCTAATTGGCTGCAGTGAGTAGCAATCCATGAAATGAGCCTCCTATTATAATAGAGGCGAGTCTCGTCTATACTAAAACTAAATAAAAGGCTTCTCTAACTCTAATAATAACATAGAAAGACTTGTTGACCCTTCCAAGGTATACAGCTTTTTCATCCTTCCCTACCCCTACTCTAATCGCGGATTATTAAAAAATTACGGGTAAAACCAGCTACCGATCTTAGGACTGTGATATCTAAGAAATAGAGTTTAGCCGAGGGGAAGGAGACTCTTCTATCGTCATCAAACCCTTAAGTTAAAGCCCTCACCTGTTCTTTTCGCCCCTTCCTAGCCTTGCGAGACTAGGGCATCCTCTTCATTCGGCAAGAGTAATTCAGGGTCAGGGAAAAATCTCCCAGAACCTAATGCTAACAGCCATCTGGATTGCGTTTCGGAGACTTGTTTACGAAAGTCCTTCCCCAAGATGCAAATCAAAGGCTTATCTTACTAAAGTTAAAATCCCAATTTTAGTAGTATTCTCAAGATCTGGTTTCCAAAGGTAACTAGGAAAGTGGAGTTGGTTAATCTTCTGGGCCTTCCTTATAGTTATATATATACAAAGGGAGATTAGCATTAATAGAATGATAAGTTATACGAATAGATGTAAGCAGGATAAGGATACCTACGCGCGGGTAGTAGTTCATAAATAGGAAAACTTTCGAGACTACTGTTCAAAAGAAAGGGAGAATGCTTTTGCCGCCGCTTAATTTATAGGGCACACGGCATGGACAGATAGACTATATTATCTAGTTTTTCCCGTTTGGATGGCGAGAAAGTTTTCCTATTTCTATTTAATAAGGGGGGCGGCCGGTCTTCAACAACTTAGTTTTGCTCGTGCTTGAACAGCACCCCTTGCTTTCTTTGCCCTATTCTTTGGTGAGCCAGCCGCTTCTTTTATAACTGCCTCGTCTTTGGTCCGGTGCCTGCTGCCTCCTTTTTCGGGAATAAGTGATTAAGCTGCTCTTGATTTCGAGGCAAAATACATTGAGAAAATGACATACTAAAAGAATTAAGAAAAGAAGGGGATTGATCGACTCGAACTCATGTGAGAGAGGCGCAGCTACTTGCATTAGAACAATAGGGAAAGGAAAAGCTTGAATTCTCTTATTATTATAAAGCTCGACCAACCCTTGATCATAATTATAGGTATCTTCGGATTAAGAGCTTAATTTGCGAAAGAAATAAATTTGCTCTTTCCTTATGCTCGTGAACTCCGCCTTCTTAAGCGAGAAGTAGGAAGTGACGGGCTGTGACTGCAGGAGAGAGATCTTTCTCTGGTGAATACTCTCAATCTCTTTTCTTTTCATGAGGTAAAGCCCTTTCACGCCAGCATGCAATTAAGGAGGCCCCCTTTTTTCCTATCTTCGAACGAGGACACTACTAGACGAGAGTCCATACTGTGTTGTCAAGACAAGACTTATCCTTTCTTAAAGCGCCTTCTAGTCATAAAATATTGACTGCAGGAGAGAGAGTCATTTTCTCAGCGTATAGAACGTCTCCTTAAAAGAAGGACTTTACGTGCATTAGTTTTTTAGCCAGTTTAACTTCATGAGATTCATTTTGCTGTCAGAGTCTTAATTTTAATTCTAATTCTAAAATACCTACCTATCTATACATTAAAACATTTAAAGGCTCACCAAAGTCAAGAGATTCCTAGAGTTTAATTCGTATCGCACCCAAGCCCGCTTGTTTCAACGAATTATGAGATATTATGCGAGATTCCGAATCGTAAGACCCTCCTTATAAGCTTAAGAAAGCAACTGCTTCAATTGGGGCCAAATTCATTCTTTCTTTCCTATTCCTCGGTTTTTTTCAGGGTTTGCCTCGTATATTCTTTCTGAGCCACCCTCAGCTCGCCTCATTCTCTTATATTATAAAGTTCCTCCACCCGCTCCAGTGATTCTCCGAATTATCCTTTTTGTTTCATACACAGTCTATGTGTATGCGTTTAGGTGATTGTGATTTTATAGAACTGAGGTTCTTTTTTTCTAAAATCTTCTTTTCTTTCTCAAGGGGATAAAGAGGTCAGCCTCTATTTTCTTTGAAACCAAACAAGGGAAGAACTTGCCCAAAAGCGCTTTGGAAACGGTGATTCTGGATGCAGGGAATCGCCTTTCTTTCTCTTCTCTTGTAATCTCAACCGCCCTGTCGACTATGTCTTCTTCATCAGCTAATGCCTCTGATTGAGTTCTTTCGGAATGGCCTATCTAACTAATTGTTTACGCTTAACTCAAGGAATCAAACGTTTTACTTCTTTTTTCTTTAGAGAATTACTTGTGAGCGCCTTTGTCTTAATAAACGGGCAAAATAATTTCATTGACATGATTGTCCTCAACCGCGCCTGCCTTCGGTGAAAATAAGCTAGCCTCCTATGTTGCTGCTTGCTTGTTTACTTAGCCCTTACCTTGTTATCTAAGAGGGAAGACCAGTCTATCTTAGTGAACTAACTTCCCTTTGTCCCAGCATACTTCTCAGTATTCAGTGCTCAAGGCCCAACAAAGATCCTATATTCTTAAATCCAGAGTTATCATATATGGCACAATTGAGCATCCATCTTATTCATAGTATGATCCTGGCATATATTCATAAATGCTCTTTTAATTGAGGGAAGAAACTGCTTTCCTAACCTTCCTTATGGTAAACAAGTCAACGGCAAAAGACACTGCGGAGAAATCTTACTATACACCCAGAATGAAAGCCTGCTACACTCCTCTCTTTATACGCGCCCAAACTCTGCTTTTGCTGACCACTCAAAAAGACTCGCCTAAATGCCTTTTCTTTAGCGCGGCTTGATTATCTCTATCCGCTTTTGACCAACCAAATTAGACCTAAGCAAAGGGTAGAAAGACTAAGTATAAGGTTGATGACTTATTTACTTTCTGTGAAGAGACAATTCGAAGTCTTTCACCCCATCATTCTCTCACACCACAGCTTTGTCCAGTTCTTAAGCCGGTTCGGTTTCGACTTTTGCTATCAAGCTGGACTCCTTCTTTTCTATCTTACCCAGTAGATTAAGGGGCTTCTTTTCCTCTTCTTCTGATTGGATATGGCCTTTCATTCCTTATTTAATTCTTTAATTTAGTAAAAAGGATCGAGAAAAATCTATTCTTTTTTACACATCCGCGGACTAGCTTCCCTTCTTTAATTTGAAAATTAATCTACCTATTTCTTTCCCTTTCTAACAGCTGAAGTCATCACCTAACTACCAAATGCTAACCGAACTTACCTACTCTTTCCGTGGGGTTTATCCTGACCACTGCGATTCATGGGTCACATAGACGGTAACTCTCTCTTTAAAGCTGTTTATGCTTTCATGTCTTCGTAAGAACCTTTGTCTTTTAGTACCCGTTTATATTGGCAAAGCGAGCTTTTAACTTCCATTTAATTCTTTTAGTGAGAGGGTTGGTACTAAGAAGAATCGGAAAAATAAAGAAGGTTAATTCCTATTGTGTTGTGTGACCAAGCTGCCTCTATTCGCTCAAAGACAGCTGACATGTGAAAACCCGGATAATGAGGGTGATCCCTTTGATGAAAGCGGGAGTCCTAAGCAAGCGCTCAGATAGGAGTTCTGTGCATTCTCCATCGTTGGGGAATAGAACGGATACTAAGCCTGATCTCTTAACTAGTCAATTGGTATACTAAAATGCTTTTTATTCGTTCACATCCGATTCGTGCTTGAATAAGATATTACATCCCTCCACTAAAATAAAGAAAGGAAGCGCTTGCTGCCTCTCGAAAAGTAAAGCCCTCCTACTGAGCAAGCAAGTCCCCGACCTGTACTACTCTCTCAAAGTCTTCCGTTTTGTTAGAAGAAAAAAAGATGTATAACATGTATACCTAAGTAAAGATGCCGTGGAATTCACATAACTAGTGGGTTCATAGAAAGAATGAAAAGAACATCTAAATGCATAGGTAGGAACCAGTATCCTCGTAATAGATGATATTCTTAGCTTTGAAGAGTACCACTCGGGGCAAGATGCTATTTACATGCTTTCCGATATTTTTTTCTTCTTTGCAAGTAATTTCTACCGGCTCCTCAAAACTTACTTTAGCTTTAGGAAGGGGTCCCATCGATTGAGCTGTTAATGAAACGAATGGAATAAGGGTCAGTGCCCAAATCCGACGATGCGAGTCTTATAAAAAAAAGAGAAAAGTAGGATCTCCGGTAGCCAACCTAATCTACTCGCCTTTGCCGGCCTCAACGTCTAGAAAGAATCCTCATTTTAAATACCGTTTGATGCAGTATTGACCTCTGCTTCAAGGGGATTCTCGTACCAACGCAAAAACTAAGAAAAGCAATTTTATATAACTACTAAAAAGAAACTTTTAAAAATCGTAATGAACAGCGCCATGATTCTGCATTCATTTTCTTTTTTGAGGGGAGTTAGGCTGAGTCCAGCTCTCTTTCTGGTGCCTTTGACTAAGAGTTCGTTGGTTCGTCATTCTTTGGCAGTATTATTTACGTTGAAAATTCTCAGATTGAACAACAAGTGTACTTGGAATAACGATCAGGACAGCAATAGCAGTACTCACCGCACGATCTCTAGCAATGGGATGGATCGAGAAAAAGGGATAAATTTCGTGATAACAACAGGAGAGAGACCTCTTATCCGGATAATAAATCCTAATTCCTTTTTTTCGACTAAAGAGATAAGATATCAGATCGGAAAAGCGTCCTTACTTAGAGCGATGGCTTAGTCTTCGTTGTCCAGTTTCTTTTTTAATCTGATTCTTCTTCTTTCTCGAGATAATTTCACTCAAATAAAATCAAGTGTTCCGAGAGCAGAGATGGTCATTGCGGAGTGAAATCTCATTCAAGAGATTAATTATGCCCTTAACCTGTCTTTACTTAATTACTTAATTGAATTCTTGAACTTAGACGAGATGCCCTAGCCTAGAAAGAGGCCCGGGTTTCATTGTGAGAACTGGTTCAGTTATATTTGGGTTGCGGTAAGGCTCAGTCAGAAAAAAAAGTACAGGCGTTCAAAATGATGGAAGAGCCAGAGTAAATGTGAGCAATTAACCTACCTTCTTTCCCGGAGAACTAAAGGATAAAAAGCAACGGACCCAGAACTCGCCGCATTTTTTTTGTCTAAAAAATTTCTTGAGTAAGAAGGCATTGGAAGGGACTTCTTCTGGAAAGCTAACTCAATTCCATAGGCTGTCCGTGGAAAGAAGCTCGAGAAAGATGAGACGCTTACAGAAAATCTCTTTTACAAGATAAAAAGTAAGGGTCGTACCTAAATCGTTAAAGAAGGAAGCAAGCCACCTCGTCAAATCAAAGGGGTGTGCTGCCCGCAGGCTTTCTTAAAGCAGTCCTGAACCGGATGGTGCGCGAAAAAGGACATCAAAGACCGATTCGGTAGTTAGAAAAGACATCTAAGTACGATTAGCCCAGCCCTCACACCCGGATACAGTAAGATTCGTTGGATGAACATGGTGGTCGTTCGAATGCAAGCCACAAATTAAAAAGGAACGAAGATGCTCGGACAAAGGATAGGAAGGAAGTGTGAGTAAGAAAAGAGCTTAGCCTCGACCTTAGCCATTAAGACAGAGAACTTATTTTAGCTAAAGAAAAAGATCCTTCAAAATAAAGGTTATAACACCGAAAGCGCTAAAAGGAGGCCATTCCTAACGATTAGCATCTTTGATAGGCCTCAAGTCTTGAATGAAAGAAAAGATCAACCCTTGCCACATCGAAGCCCCTTTTTAACCTATACTTGTTCAGACAGGGCGTTTCCACGAAAAATCTTTAGACAGCTTTTATCCAAGATTGACAAGTGCCGGAGCGTTATCCATTTCATACTACTTTCCGATCCGAGGTTTCCAGGATCATGGTAGAATCGTTCATAGATTCGGTAGCCTTTAATAAAGATAGGGCGTTTTTAATAATTGAATTTCACTACCCTTCTTACAGATGTAACGATCTTACCTCCGAGCCCCGTACAGAAAGAGATTCAAACTTCTGAGATCGTTCATAACCTCCCTATGAGTAAGGATTGCAGGAGTCGTCCCGAGCCCCATTAATCATAGACAACTACTTTTTTTGTTTTATCAGGTGAACATATTCCGAAAGAATGCCAATTCAGAAGTAGCTTTTTCTGATGTTGAAGATCAAAGTTCTACCTATTTATTGATATAAGTTAGGAGTCTTGGCTATGTCTATCGAATCGGTAAATTGCTTCTACTTCTACCACAGCAACTGCTTCGTCTTTTTGTTCTCGACCAGGTGAGCCAGCAACAGGAAGTCTTTCTTCAACTGCACCTTGGCCAACACGCTCTCCTTTATGGTACGCGATTTCATCGATTTCTTTTTTAATGTTATTGGTAGGACTCATACCTTAAGCCTTAAGGAGAAACCATCCTTCGGGTCATTCTGTAACATACATCCCTATCCCCCTCCCCTCCACACTATTCGCCTCAGATCTTCCATCCGTTCCCTATTCTTATTAAAGGGCCTACATGCGTTCCAGCATACTCCGCGTACTGGCCGCTCATCCATTAGCATTAGTAAAACTTTTTCTCTATCATAAAAGAAAACATGATAAGGGCAGCCCTTCCTTACTCATTATCTTACTCTGATAATGATAATAAGGCTTTGTTTTTTCTTATCTCTTTCGCCCCCAGTCAAAGAAGGTAAGAAAGAAGTAGCCCTAGTAGTCATTGACGATAAGGCTCACTCGAGAGAGGCTACCTGATTAGCTTTACAAAGCCCGCTTTACTTATAGCTTTACTTTTCTTTTTCCAGTTTACGATAGAATCACAGAAGTAAGATCGGTATATATTTGACTAGATCCATGAGGTCGTCGACATGAAGCGTAATTCTTATTACCATTTTACCGGATCCGAAAAGACTTTTATGTGAATGGGAGCCATATCTAGAAGTATTTATTTTACTACTGGTGCTCTCTAAGCAACGACACGAACTACTATGAGACCGACATGCTACACTCTGGATAATCCTTCTTATCTTCACCTTCTGTGTGACAACAAAGCTATGCATAGGGCTCGGCAGACTTTCAATTATTGATCAAGAAAGCAGAAAGCAAGGTCTTTATATAGTAGGGGACGAGTGCAGTAGGTGAATTATGAATGACGAGATCTACCCTAACTTCCAATGCTCTACTTTTTCTTCCAACACCCTTATCTTATATTTTCAGTACAAATAGACCCATTCTATGCAAAAAACATAAAAAAGTTATAAGTCAATCACGTGAAAGCTATTACAAGGAAGCATAAAAGAATCCCCTATATAACGTGAGTAGCTCACTTTCCTAAATAGAAAAAGAATAAAGCGACCGAAGAGGTCCAATTAGCTGCATTATTACTTGTAAGAAATGCTAATCATAAGCCGCCTTTGAAAGAATGTGCTACGGCTTAAGAGATAAAGCAGACAAAGAAGCTCTGTCAAACGCTTATTAAGATAAAAACTGGAAATTATTTTTTTTTCTCTGCTACCTTGCTCCGGCAATTCTGCTTGAAGCGAACTCGTAGTGAAGAATTTGACTTCTATTATATATGAGATTTCCAAGGTAGAAAGCTTCCTTCTACTAGAGCTAGAGTCAGACGGAGCAGCTTTATAAATATACAAAAGACTGATCTTTTTATTTAATCATATAAAAACTCTTCCCCTTGACAAAGAAGCAGCCGGTTTTGCCGTAAACGTGAAAAAGAGCTCTAGGTTACAGCCGACGAAGACTAAGAATCAGTAGTAGAAGCAGCCTACCTCTTAACATTAGTATTTTTTTCCCAGGATCCATACGTCGCAATTCTACTTTTCTATATAGACTCCTTTTTTAATTCTAATTCGTGTGAACAATTTCACACTTTACGTCTTATTCTAAGAATTGGCTAAAGAAGGCGTATCTGGCTCGGATATCATTGAAGAAAGAACATATATAATTTTAAGTAAGGCGCGTAAACCATTTTACAGATAGAAAGCATAACAGAAGGTTCAAGGGTTACCTTTTTTTCTTGTTGAAAGCACTAGCGATAGCAGATACTACTCCTGTGAAAACGTATACATTATAAGCATAAATAATGATAGTGGATCCGGCAGAAAAAAGAGAAATTGCATGTTCTGGCGCTTAGGATAGGACGACAACGCCAACATCTCTTTCTTCGACAGCATCTTCTACAGTGCTTTATCTTATTATATGTATATATTGGTTTCCTAAATAAGGTTTACTTTATGAGATGCTTCCACTATATTTATATATTTATAAGAATCCCCTATCATCAGCTACAGCAGATAACTTTCTTTCAAGATGCTCTATCTTACTTACCCAATTGTATTTACTATCAAATTTCTTAAGTGAGATTAAGGTATCAGTCTCGTAAGTCTAAGTAAAAGTCTGTGAAAAAACTCTCGCTCACTCAATAAAGTCTTCTACTACTATGGAGCCCACTACAACAAGATCGGGGGGGCAATATCTCATCTCTAAGTCGTCGGGAAGCCTTTAAAAACCTAGACTGCAATCGTACCCCGAGGAAGATACAAGCCAAGGCGAACACTATCACATACACTAGCAAGAGGATCGATAACACGCGCACAAGGAAGGAATGGCGCATAATGACTATTATACCCAGGTCTAATAAAGAAGGGACTAGGGGATTGGTTCTCCAGGGGACCCTGTAAACAGAAGCATGTAAGGGTTACGCGAGAGGTACAAACTCCTACTCATCAAGCAAAATGCGCATATCCGCCAGAAGCCAGCTTTAGTACTACTACAAAGGAAAACACATTAAAGCTCTACGGTCAGCCGCTAGAGAGTTAACCACATTAAGGGACTACTAGATATAGGAATAAGGAACTGCGCTCTATATACTTTAAAAATATTTTATACGCACCCCGGAACTTCATTCGTTAACAGCCCAATCGGCTATAAGTTTTCCGATCCTACCTGCCTTACTTAGTCGAGAACTTCTCTATTTTTATTCCGCGATACAGTACCTACCCTTTATCTAGATCTATAGGAGCTACTTCTAAGGAAAAAAGAGCATGAACTAACGCTCCTTAATATATTCTTATAAGGGTCTTTTTCTCAGACACTAGTTAAACAGACTAAGTATGCTACCAGACGGCTAATGAGGACTTCTACTCCAATAGAAAGAACAGGGCGAGCAGAAACATTAGTGCGAACTTACTAGCCCTTTACTTTACTGGATTGTAATTGTAAGTTTACAACTGTAGAAAGACTTTATTCTGCTACCCAAGAAACGCGCCTACTTATAGTTACATCTGAAGAAAGTAAGACAAAGCGCTACGGGCTATCCGGGCGTATGTATGTCATTCTTTACTCTATCTATCCTCTTATTATAGAGTTAAATCCGACGGGGACTGGAGCTATTGTAGTCGAGAAAATAGAGCGGGCTGTTACAAGTACATACGGACGTAGCAATTCTCCTTTTTTCTATTGCTCCTATTATATATTAGTCAAGTTAAAGTTACTTAGTAGTGTTGGCGCATGGAGCAGCTTCCGAGTAGATTTGCATATTGAAAGTAACCCAATACAGAAAAGAAACGGCAGCAAAGAAAGATAGCAAGTGGTTTTCAGATAACAATTAGCTTACAATATAAAACTCCAGTTCTGGTTAGCCCTAAACTACCTAACATACTTCTGTATTATAAAACATTGTATTACATTGGAAAGGCGCATATTTCGAAATTAATCCTCTGTAGAGTAAGTCGGCTAGAGCGCGGGATCCTTTTAGTCTTAGATGCGGTGTGGAAAAAACAAAATCTTTTTTATGTTGTGTAAACATCCAATTCCGCGGGATCTTTCTTTGACGAGACACACCATTGGCCTTATATATTGAGATCGTTTATCTTTCTACTACTGTCTTATCTGTATATGTATTTGAAAACCGCTTTTGTATTTGTCGTGTCATATACATTGTTTACACCTTCTCTGGTGTATCCGCCGTAGTTATGACCTATCATAACTTTTCTTCAATAGCGTCTGACTCATCATCTGCTGCCACAAAAAATCTATATCTTTCTTTAGTATCCACTTTCCCCAGCTTTTTTGGGGGTCTAGAGCTGTAGATAGATCCACGGAATCCCATGAAACGAGAGGGCTGCAGCTCTGCTATATAAGAGGGGCAGGCTTAGTTTCTCCTCCATTAAATTTAGATCGCGCATGCCGCTACTTATCTAAGAGGGTCGCTCATGAAAATTAGTTATAGTTCCCAGGAAGCTCACTTGTATAATAATGCGTGCCTTGTCGAGAGATTCCAACAGCATACTTTAACAAGGGACTTCTTTCATCTCTCGCTTCACCGATTCACCTCTTTCTATTTTATATACATCTTAGTTGTTAACAGCCGGCACGTTGCATAGCTTTCACGCCACGTTCTACGGAGCTATACTTTACCCCTTGCTTTATAAACGCGTCCACGAGTAGATATCTCGAAATAACTTAGCTTATCCATAGGACCCCAAAACCCTACCAAACAAATGAAAGAAAAAAAAAAAAGCTCTAACCCGGCATCGCGCAATAGTAGAATGAAATCCAACTACTGCATTATTCTAATTATGGAACTGTACTACTATACTCTACTATATAATTATACTGTGATAATTAAGGGGTCTCTTACCCCAAAAGCTCAAATAAAGAAAAGAAAATATTTTCTTTATCCCCAGTCAAGTGAGTGGTGACATCTCCTCCAGAACGCTCATTCAAACAAGACAACTACGATAAGTAGCTTTCCTCATCACGAGACGGACCTGTCTACTACAACACAATAAGCAACCATCTACTTTAATTACAATAGCCTAATTCTTCCGGGTCAAGCGTAGTCTCGGAGTGAGAGGAATACTTGAAACGCACGGGCTGTTGGCGCATAGGGATGTTAACGGGTGTAATCTTTGAGGCGAGTAGTAGAATGATCTCCGATCTTACATTACTTACGTAGATATTTTAATGGAGCTCGAACAAAGGTAAATCCCCTATAAACCTAATTATAAAAGTCGCATCTTAAGAGAGTAGAATGCTTTAGTATAGAACAGAAGTTCGTTTATGTCACTACTATATATTAGAATTGGAAGTTTTTTCTTTCTTTATGCTATATATGATGTATCCACAGGATATGAGAAAGCCAGCTATACCTTATAAATCCCATCAATACATTTCCCATTACTTTGAAAGGTTAGTAGAGAAAGTTTCGTCTTGGAACAAAGCCCAAAGCCAGAGTCTTAGCTGTCGAGGCAGAAAACCCCTTCAGGGATTACCTTCGCGAGTCCAGATCTTTGCCATAAATTTTGCATTTAAGTAGAAAAGCCGGATTTCAGATCGAGAGGCCTTTCTTATTATATTATAGAATTTCTCTTTGGAACTACTTTTCCTTGACCGAGCTTGAACCATCTATCGAAGTAAGTAAGGAAGCAAGAGTCAAGTGCTCGGTCTCATTAGGAAGTCTTAGACCAGCTGTAGCTTCACCCCTTCCATATCTTCAGCATTTACATCTTCTCGGTTCACGTTAATTCATGCCCCAATTCTTATCTTATGTGCTATCTTAATCTCGGAATAAAGACTTGAGATGAGTCCAAGATTATTTTTGTGGCTTATTAGTCTTCTTTTACTACTTAGTAAGGTGAATCCCCGCGAACAGTTGTTCAATGCAACTCTTTTCTTTCATTTAACTATCAGCTATAGAGCTATAGGAGAAAGCTCTTTTTTCCCTTTAATTTACTTACTACCTTTTTGTTCTAATGGAGTGGTGTCTTCTTGCGGCTACTTAGTTTAAAAAGAGGCTTATAAAGTAGTAACTCGGAAGACTTCTTAGTCAGCAACTGGTTAAAAAAAGTGAACTAAGAAAGCAAGATCCTCTCACCAATCTACTATATATATGAAATGAATTAACCCACCTATTGCCCAATTCTACTGAGACTTCTTAGTGATCCACCGTTTACATATGATAACCAATCAAACTGAGAAGTTATCATTAGGGGAATTCCCTGGTTACCCACATATAGGGGGTGGATTTGGAACTAAGTCATCTATCTGATAAAAAATAAGAGAGTATAGGGAGCTACCAAGCACGTAGTGTACTGTTGAAACAGGTGTTTACCCGTCTTACTATAATAACGTTAATGGAACGTTTTTTAAATGGCAGCATATAATAAGGAGCTTACTGCACTAGCAACAGGATCGGGAAGATTAGCATAAGGAAGATACCTCGAGGACTATTTTACTATAATCTAAATCTAGGATTGTACTGCATTCCGTTCTACTCGGTTCATCCCATTTCTTTTCGAGGACTCCTATCACCTAATTCATCACTTTCTTAATATGGTCAAGTAAAAGACTAAGAAGAATTAACTACCGCCGCTTATATCAGAGGTAGATCCCTGGTCTAGTACAGCTCTTTGTCGGGGTTATATCTTTATCGAGCAAACAGACTAGCTAGCAACAGATATAGCACATACACCGGCGGAGATGGAGATATAGACTACAGCGTTAGCTGATTCATAAACAAACAGTGTCAATAGAGCGGCCCGAAATCATGTAAGCAGGTGAATACCACGAGTAGGGCTCGAACCTTTGCTCACTTCATCTTTGCAAAGCATATTTTCTCGCTCTTCTAGTACATGCCTTGATACCTTGTCAGCTACAGGCCATTACTCTTCAAATTGATCCTTCTTCCGCTTTAAATGAAAATTCTGACGAAGCTTTTGCTGATGAACCGGGTGAAGTTGCGGCCGATGCAGCCGGCAAAGAAGAATTTGTTGATTTTGAAACAGACTTTAAAGTTACAGTCGATGTTGTTGATGCGGGTGGAAAAAAGAGATGCGGTCATTGGGTCAGGAAAAGGGACAGGATCATTTCAACCCAAATCAGCATTTCGGTTGAAAATATCTGCGTTTACTGAAAAAGTGCAAGTTTATATTTCATTTCTTAAGGAGCGAAGCCCCCCCCCCAAAAAAAAAAAAATCCTCGAGACAATATTCTCAAAGGTTCGGAGACAAAGGCGGGATCTAAGGCGGGGGCAGTATCTGGAGCACGAGAGCAGTAAACATCTCCTGAATCAGAGGTAGATGTACCGACGGAAATACCAGTCGAAGAATAATTCTCAAGGAATGAATCACCAGTCGAAGCGCCGGATGATGGACGGTTAGGTTGAGAAAGTGGCTTTAGCCTATGTGATGTCATGCTGGATTCAAAAGTAAAAGCAGCCATTATTATTATTTTTTTTAACTTCTTGTAAATCTAAAGCTCGAAACAAACGACGGATACAGCTCTTTCTCTTTGGAAAAAAAGCTTAGCTTTGCCTTCTACTATTATATTACTGTCTCTGATTTAGCCTTGGCACGAATACTTTATGAACTACCAACATAGGCCTTTCCTAAGAAAAAAATAAATATGGGAACGTTAGGAATGACTACTCCTCTTTGCTTGTGTTAAATGCTAAGTCTTCCAGCATGCAATTGAACAATGATCTTTTACCTCACGAAAGAATGTAAGCTGGGCGCATCCTTCGAGCTTGGGGCAGAGGTCCTATATTTTGCTTTATTAAGCGGAGGTTGAGGTATAAACATAATTCCTATTCCTTTACTTCTACTAATAATAACTATGCGAGTAGCTTCGCCCCTCTCCTAAAGGTAGACTCATTTTGCTATCGTTCAAGCTCTAAAGAACCTAAATAGACTTTATAAAGTAATTTTGAATCCTAGCGTAGCCGGGCTTGGAAATCGGGGCAATCGCCCATTTGTTATGGGAATCTCTTTCTTCTTGGTTTCGAAGGTAAGGTCAGAAAGGGCAGGTTCTCGCTCAATCTTAATGAATGAATGAAGGGTTCTCGTGTCAGTTAAGTCAAGAGTTTACACTCGTAGTCAGGAAAGATCAGATCCAATCTTTCACTTGAGGCTCAGTCATTGTCTGATTTTAGTTTCTTTGATCCCAGTCGAAAACAAGGAATGTATTTACTAATAGTCTTTTTGCCCTTGCTTGGTAGATCAAACTTATTATACCTTTGATGTTATGAAGAAGAAAGGCTGAGCCACAGCTGGGTGAGCACAGGTTGCTTGGTAGATTTTGACTAGTAGACCCCTCTCTCTTTAGCATTCGCGTTAGAAGATCGCCTTTTCAAAAGCAAGGTGTCAAGAAATCCTATGGAAAGTACGAGGTGCGCTTAAATTGTACGAGTGTATAATATGGTCCGAAAAGATATATAAGCCGGTTGCACAGTAATGAATGGGAGTATGGGCCCCTCCTCGAGGACGTGGATTTCTTATCTTTATTGGCGGATCACGCTAGCAAGTGAACAAAGAATAGATTTGATAGTTACGATTGGAAAGCTAAGATCAGACTAAGCCAGCTAAGTATTAAGCATAGTATCAAACTGAGTTCAATCAGGCCTCTCCCTGCTTATTTATTTTAAAAATAGACTACTTCCCTTCGACTTGTCTTAAGTAAGACTCGTAACTTATGAAAGGGGGAAGTAAGAAGGAAGAGGCTCGATGCGAATCATCCAAAAGCACGATTGATCCCTTTCTTTATCTCTAACATTTCTGGGGCATTTCATTTTATGATGCGTAAAACCCCCTTTGATCAGCTTTTCTTTTCGCCTAGATTATAAGGGCTCCACTAAGATAAATCCTTTATTTTCATTTACGAGATAACTCTGAGAATTGCATCAAATCTAGGGGATGCAGTTAGAAGACCAAAAGCCTCATTCGGATCTGACAGGCTTACCCTAAATTCTTAAAGAAGATAGGTCTTTTCAGACAGACTCTTCCACTCAAAGACATTTCCCGACCTCTGGAAAATAATCTTCCAGAAGTTTTATAGGCAAAAGTGAAGTTTTATGTTTTGTGGCTTATTAAAGTAAGAGATTACTTAATTTATAGGGTGAGCCCGCTGTTAAGCTCAGATGGGTAACGCACTTTATAGAGATGAGAGTAATTCCCATTAAGATAGGAGAATCATAAACCAAACTCGTGATTCCTACTCAGATAAGGCATCCGCAGATGCTAGAATTTCCGTTGAATGAGAGGGAGGAACAAATGAACTCCTTGTATCGCCCCTGCCCATAATTCCTAGATTGATAGGAAATGGATGACCCATTTCGAACCCTATTTTAGAATAACGTCGAAATCTCTCTTCTTCTTTACAGAGTCTAGTTCGGACCTTTCCTATCTTAAAAAGGATGGATCAGAAGTTCATAATCCTTTAAGACTTCCAGGGCGAGATTACCAAATCCGAGAAATCGAGGGGCTTGATATAAAAGTTATAGGTTACATCCTTAGATAAGAGAAAATGAAGTAGGGAAGAAAATGGAATGCCCATTTCCGGGGTCTAGCACAAGATTCCAGAGATGATAAAATACAAAGTAAAAGTAATTTTACCGAAGGCGAGTCCTCAATAGATCTTACAGATTTTTCCGCTAGGAATTCAGTTGAAAGAAAATCTCATCTCGTTTAAAGAAGCCCCTTGCCTATCACATTAGTTAACGATTGTGATGCTCCTACTTTCTGTGGATCTTTTGGCAAAAGAAAGGGCTAAACTGATGGGAATTGAGGCAAGAGACTAGCTACCGGACTCATAAAATTCCACGATATCACTTGAGATTTTTAAGATTAAGCGGAAAGCATATGAGAACGATACCCAAAGGGCCCTTTTTCGGACTTAATGTAGGTCGAAGTTGCTTATAATTAATAAAGGAAATTCCTCTTTTAAGAGCAAAAGAGTGCTAGCCATAAGGAAATCCCCCGTGCTAAAGATCCCTTTAAGATTGAAGCATAGTCAGACTCTGCTCAATAAGTCTGACTTTTTGAGATACTATCCTCTGTTATAGAATAGGGAAAAGAGCTGCAAGCCCTAGAGGAGCACCTTAGCAAAAAAGAAAACTTTTCAGGCAGCAAGGGCACTTACCACAGTGGTGTGATTGATTACTTCTTTCCACTACGGCGCATGTGATAAGCAAGAGACTCTATCTTCATATTTTACTTCCCGTCGTATGAGCCCTCTTAAAGTAAAGTTCTGCCCTTTTTCCCTCTTTAGCGGAAGCTTTGGCTAAGTGAAGAAAAAAAAGAAGTTCACTTTTGTCTGATTCCCTGCGATATGGTTTCTTCAAAGCCTTCAATCACATAAGGATGATCGCTCACATGAGGAAAATTGCCATCTAGCTTCAACTTATTCCATTTTGCTTGGGGCTTCAAAAGATTCTACTAGTCTTCTCGAATTTTTTCTCTTAATCGTCTTATCCGGGAAGAAAGTTCGTTTTTATGTCCATTGAATTAACATCCTCTGTTATAGGACCGGCCCTTTTAGAGACATTGAGTTATAAGAGAGATTACACGAGTGAAAAGAAGCGAAAGAGAAAAAAATTCTTTACCACTGTACAAGACAAGGTAATCCCATTCTATCGATCTATGTAACCGTGTCAAGTATTACCTTAGTTGAAGATGATCTGAGTGATCAGCCACCAGATGAGATAAACAAGCAAGGCAAAGAGATAGACAGCCTATAATAGGATGCTTAAAGTACATGCATGTAATATCATTCAAGGAGAGAAATTAGTTCAATCCTTAGCTTAGCATAATTAATCTAAGAAAAAAAAGAGTCTCTTCCCTTCCGTAAAATATTCCGCACAATCTATGTACTATATATATGCTCTACTAAGGGCGGGCTCTTCCTTATTATGCACCCCAATCTTAGAGTCTAGTCTCAAATTAAAAAAATCCGGGGCCCTTTCTAAGGTAGAGCTTGGTCAAACTATTCTTTAAGCGAAGCTTAAAATAAGGAGGCCCGGGTTACTTTATCCCCTTCTTCTGTAAAAGAAAATGCAGTCTAAAATGGTTCGATAAAAAGAGAATATTTTCGCCCGCAAGAGTGCGCTTTCTCAATGTCTTGCTCTTGTGAGTAGTTGACTTACCCGACTTAAAGTCTAAGATGAAAGCATAACATCTATCTTAATTTAATAAATAAAGAAATTAAATAAAGAAGGGGACAAATACTCTTTCTTCTTTGAATCAAACTGCGCTTTTGGATAATTTGATGAACTTATAGTCGATCCATGCCACTTTGTTTTCAATTTGTCCTAGTAATACTGGGAAATGCTCATGTATGGGTTGTCCCGAAAAAACAGGGCAAGATAGATTACATTATCCTATTTTTTTTTCTTGAAAACTGCTTAGAACTTTTCTTTATTATCGGCATTCCTCCGGAATCGGGAACAAGCTTGAATCTTAAATCTAGTATACTAAGTACGAGTTAAATATCTCCTTTGCACGGATCCGGGCATCATATCTAGATACCTCAAGACCTGCCTTTTTTCTCTTCGAGCCATTCTCCTAGTGAAATCAAAAAAATTATTTTTTAAAACAAACTCCCCTCTCGCTGCAAGAGATTCCAACAGATGAGAATCAAGAAGAGTCAGAAGAGTAAGAACCAGTTCCGTGAAAAGCAGCAGTTACACCAATTGATGAAGTTTAAGCTGACGAAGCCTATAGAGAATAGGATCAAAGAAAGATATGCGGCAGTGGCAGTAGACGTTAACGTTGAAGCTGCTGCGCATGAAAAATCCAACAATGCAGTACTAGTAGCAAGCGGAAGGTCCAGACATATAGTTTGGAGCGTAAATCGCAGCCGAAGCACTCCAACGACGAGATGTCAAAGCAAAGCTTCTTATTCTCTTGCCTCTCCTAGAATTCTATACTAAGGTTTCGAATATCTAACAAGTCTAACAAACAAAAGAATGAACAAAACCTTGTTCTTAGTCTTCAAACTTAGTCTTCAAAAGACTTTTTCTTTTACAGGTAAATTTCAGAGTGAGATGATGCAATACAGCCGTAGCTACCTATTAAAAGAGGGTCTCTTGTAAGAAAGGACAAGGTAAAGTAATCATCGGATAGATATAATAGCCTGCCGCATCACCAAACACCAGCCCTAGCCTCTTCTTCTAATTCAACAGGGTCTTGGTCTTGAAATGATCCTAATTCATTCATTGCCTTTGTGAACACCTATGCTTCTTTCTATACACTACAGGCTAAGATAAGAAGAATGCAGCGACCTGAAGCATTCCATTCTGATGTGTAAATAAGACACCACCTAGTTTATTACCAGACATTTGTCCATTACTATATAATAAGCAGCAAGCACTTAATTTAGCGGAAAAAGTTCTCCCTGATCTCGAGAGGGAAAGCACAATGACAAGGCGATTGGTTAAGAACTATATTATGTACGATATTAATTAACATGATTAGACCTAAATTTTTACTATAAAGGAATGAAAGCCCTTTGTAATATGGTAAACTCATATACATACAAAAGAAGAGAAGCAGCGAAAGTTTATATAAATGGATGGGATAGCAGCGCTAGGGACTATAGAAAAGCTATCCGAATACAAGAAAAAAGAATAGATGAATTAAATTATGAGAATCTCAGTAACTTGAAACTGGAGTCTCAGTTCTGTGTTATAGAACAGAAAGAAGAACACTTTGCTATTTTATATCTTATTAGTCGCGATATAGCAGCTTTCGTTGGTAGTAGTCTAATCCGATCGGAGCAGATGGATGTGTCCGTAAACTGTAGGAGATGATGGAAACGAAGGGAAAGGATGAGGCGAGTGAAGTACCAAAGCGAGCCAAAGAGCCAAGGTTATCCGCCCGCTAGCGAGGACAGCCCTCTATGGTATGCATACTTCCTGTGACTATGCTATAGTCACATGCGACCTAACATTAAATTCTTTCTTATCCTATCCGCTGTCTAACCGCAGCTTAATTCATAAAAGAAGAAGGGGACCCTCCTTTCGCACACAAAACACTAATATTCATGTTCGATGTTATAATGAACAAATCCTTCCACACTTATGATTTTAAATAGATTAAGCGCTTTCCCTGGGAATTTGACATCCATTCAACTCAATTGATTGAAAATGGAGCTTATGATACGGCTAAAATATTTTAAAGAAATTACGTAAGAGAAGAACTAGATATATTTTCAGCCTTACGATGAGCAAGAGTAAAGCCTATTTGTAAGTTGTTTGTACCTTAATTCCCGGAATAAAGCACATTTTCCATTCTTAGAATAGAGCAAGCTTTATAGTTTTCTACTACTTGTCATCCAGTACGCCATTTACAGCTTCTTTTGGAACTAGTATTGCACCTAGCATCAGCTTCTTTAACAACGTCTTCGGCTTCTTCGGTTGGAGTCATTGGAAAAACTTGCTGCTTTTATGAAAGATTTTTATGAAAGAATGGAGGGGCTTCATTGATGCTTTCCTCCCCCTTAGTCAAGCTACCTCGCCTTAAACAGTTGAATTCCCGACCTCGTCGTAAGCGCAGTCAGCTGCAGCTATCGTTTTCCAGCTATATTAAGGTAGGGGGCTCGATGCTATACTCACGGTGCAGGGATGTCGAAACGAGATCCACAGGAAGCGGAATCCTTTTATTTAACGAAAATAATCCAACAGTGTTTTGGTTGTTATCTCTAGTTAAAACGGAACAGATAGGTGGTCACACCCATAGTATGCCCCATAATACCAGTCTTATTATTATAAATAGGATAATTGGTAGCTTGTTTTCGTTGTTTGCGAAGGGTGAGTCCTCGAGATCTTGGTAAAGGTAAGCCCAGGACTATGTGCCAAAAGTTTGAAAATCACAAGTGACCCTCTCCACCAACAAAAATCTTAAAAAATCGAGGTGCGAAGTTCCTTTTTTTAACGCTTTAGCGCGGTATAGGCGAACGACGCTAATGGTCCAATCTCGTTCCTATCCTCCCCTTAACAGTAAAGTCTTGGGGACGCGCCAACCACAGTCATTTGGGGCATGCTCTTTTGTTATGCATGCGATTCGTCAACCCTGGTTGTAAAATCATTAAGCTCGCTTGGTATGTCAACACGCAGTTCAGTTAACATTGGTGGTAAGTCTTCCTCCCCCTAACATGGCTTTCTTTCTCTAAACGTGGCTTATTCCTCGGCTCTCAAACCAACTGTGGCTTGCTTGTGTGAGAAGGCGCAAACACCTTATAGGTCGGCTTCAATATCAAGATAAGCGCATTCTTCTATTGTAGTAATCCGTAGTAATGGGAGTACTTGTTCTATAGAGTCATCAGGTTGCCCAAGAGGTTTATGTTCTTCTACTCGCCTCACTCGCTCATTTAACTCATTGCTTTGCTCGTCCCTTAACTATATATAAAGCCGCTTCACTCGCTTCGTCTTGTAATTTTTCTCCGAAAAGACTCCTATAATGGGAACTATTCAATATCGTTTTAGCCCGCGCCCGCGAAAGTAAGGCTTACCTCCCCCATCTGAAAAAAGCTTTATCCAGCCATGGCAGAAACCTATGATTTAGCTAAGAAATTCTATTGAGAATGAGAGTTAGAAATAGAAAAAAGGTGGCACTTGATATTTTAGCTTTTACTTTTTAAATAACCTAAACTTTCAATCTTTTAAAAAGCGCGGGCTGACTGACTCTTTTCATTTTGGAGGGCCTTTTAGAAAACCGTGTTTGAGGCAGACGTAGTCTAAGAAAGAGATGCCGTAGTGGTAGCGGATTGGTCAGTTTCAGTCTCAGTCGAAGGCAAAGTTACAGAAAGAGACATCGAAGATGCAACGGACGAAGCTCCGGTTGGTGGTGATGAAGTAGCTTTTCTCTTTTTGAAAGTCAAAAGGAGTACGTTGGGTGGTGGCACAAGTCGAATGCTGTTTCTGACCCATGTTTTTCTGATTGAGAAACCATATTCAAGTTTCTTTCCTGAGCTTGCTCGAGCCCATACTTTTGAGCATAACCTTATAATATAATAAAGAAGCCCCCTTCCCCCCGTCTCGTTCCCATGGGAAAGATCCCTTACTTCAACTTCAAGTAAAGCCCTCTTCTCAGGCCAAAGCTTTCTTTAATAGATGGAGACGACATACTTCTACTCTTGTCTTGCTGGAAAAATGAGAAAGATAAGTGAGCTTTAGTAAAAATAATAAGAGTTCATATCCAAGCTAGAAATGAGTCATGGAAGAAAAAGGAAAGGCAGAAAGCTAGGCTTGAGCAGGCTCTTTGCTAATTAGCTTTCTACTAAAGTTATGGAAAAATCGTGTGATTATGGCCCAGCCGAGTAGGACAGATAACGGAATTAGCCCTCACATAAGTCAGAAGCTTTTCCAAAGGATTCCATTGAATTCTGTAATTTAATTATAGGAAAAGTCGGATTCAGAGCTTTAAATGGGGTTGGCAACGACCCACCTTTCTCGAAGGAAAAGCACCGGATTGGCTCTTATTCACATAGTGCTCATTTCTTCCCAGTTATATTTAATTCTTCCAATTGAGATTTGATCACAAGTAAAAAGACTCCTTTTCCGATATTAGTTTCTTGGGGGAGCGCTCCCTGATGGGAAGCACGAACGTTTGGGTTAAGAAAAGTGTAACACAAAGTCTCTGGAACTCGCTCCAAAGGAGAATGGGGTTTACATCTCGCGTATAAGTAACATAAGCGGTGAGAGCGGCGGGCGCAGCAGATAAGAGACGAAGTGGAACGCCTTCATATACACCCGGAGCAGGAACCTCTCCAAATAACCGGGGCAATCAATCCTGTGTGCCCAGGCTTCAAAGGGATTTTTACCCAGCTACAGATATACATTCAGCAGCTTAAGTCCTGTTCCCAAATCTCATTAAAGAAGGGGAATTCCCGGCAAACTGGAACTGAAGTTCAAAGGGATCCTCCTTCACAGATAGAATATATAATAAGGACGGCGGGAAAAACAACCAACTAAAGAGGGTCAACCTCCTCGAACAGCTGCCTAAAGCGTAGGTCTTTCAATCCTAAAACCGCTAGCAGTCAAAAGGCCGCATGTCATGATTGGCTTCTTCCCCCTTCGTTAAAGAGAAGACGCATATCTGAAACCCTTGTCTTTGATAGTATACTTGGTCTTGGCCCCCTGGTTTTGTTCGAGGGACTTCCCGTGACACCAACCCCTTTCAACGGATAGCGTAAATGAAACCAATGAAGTTGTTAGTGATGATGGAAAGGGACCCCTTTTTCCCAAACCAAAGGGGGTGACATCTTTCCAGACAAAGAAGCAAGCCCCTTTTCTACAAGAAGAAGCATCTCTTCCTCCAGAACATAGAGTAAGAACAAAAGGAAAGATTTAAAGATTAACACTTTCACGCTTTTACGCTACATAGCTTTCGCTCGTTCCCTAACATCTTGCCCCTTATGTTACTTAATATGCGGCTTCTTTCCTTAGCTTATTTACTACTTACGTGGTAAAAACATTCGATACGAGATCTATTTCGATCGAAAAAAGCGTCTCATTTAGACTTTTATACTTATAAGAAAAAATACCATACTTTACTTTTGAGCTTGATCATACATAAAATCCCTAGCCCTTCTCTTAGTAGCTTTTAGAAAACAAAACTTATAGTATAATAAGAATAATAAGAATAGACGTGAGACCAACAAAATTGTCGAGCCAACCCAGTCTTTCAAGATAGTTCACTTGCTTTATACACTAAAGCCTCAGCTGACATTTACATATTTCCATATAAGGAGGAAATCCTTTTTTTAGGGGGGGGGGGGGGAGTTTACAAGCTCGCTTTTAAATTAGAACAAGAGGGAGAGGAATGTAATACTCTTTCAGTCCGGAGTCCTGGGGATCAAGGCAAAAGCTACTTTCACGTATGTTATTGAAGAGCTACTTTTCTTGAATTTCAATGGTTGTGGGCAGAGAGTGGTCTTTGTTCTCGTCTCGCGTCTTTCTTTCATTTCGAGCCTTATAAGAAGTAAGAAAGGCTGCCATGACGTTAAATCTTAACTATAGAACTTGCGCTTAAAAATATGCTAAGAAAGAAGCCAGTTCCCCGGGTCTAGTGCTAAACCTAGGAAAAGGGGAATTCCCTCCTGCCGAATCAACTCTTCCCCCAAATCTGAAATAGATGCTTTAAGCTTGAACTTCTGGAACAAGCTCTACTCTTATCTTCGCATGCGACTCTCAGGTCGATGCATCGTCTACTGAACTCCTCGCACTCACTTCGGAGGAACTCTACCTTCAAATCATTCTGCAACTTTAAAGACGTTTGACTTTTAAAAACGGGGAATCATGGGAAAAAGCTTAGTGAAACGATGACATCTGAAATCCTAAGGTTAAGCATAGGGGAAGCATTCTCTTATAGAACTTATCGAACGATACTATATTCAATTCAATCAAATAAATATTGTAGAAGGATATTTGTGCGGAAATGCTTTTTTGAAAGCTAAGAAGGAACAGCTGTGCCTGCGGGTTTCGTAACCTGAAGAGAGTCCGTGTACTTATTGAACGAGTAAAAATAAAGAATGAAGTGAAGGATAAGGAAGCTTCGCCCTATACAACCGGGCAGCTTCATTCCCGCCGTCTCGGCTTTTCAGGATCCTCGAGAAACCCTATAATTAAAGGACATCCTTCAACATCCTCTCGCGAGTGCAAAAGTTTTTTTAAATAAGACAGATGAAATTCCCTCTTCCTATCAGTCTCATCTTCTGTTGATCGAGCTTTCTATTTTGATAATAAGACGCACCCTCCGGAGCGTAAACTACACGCGTTCGTTAAGTATTAGCTATTAGCCTGGATGCTGTTTAAGGAGAGAGATTCTCGAGCCCTAGCTTGATCATAGATGAGCGCGACAGCTATCCAAACAAGTTAACTTACTAGCCAGCCATTAAATGAAATCATCCAACCAATCAAGCAGGCTATCCCTTACTTACCATATGGCATACTAAAAATCAAACTTAGCTGTCAATAATGACACTTGGTAACTTTACTTCAAAAACTCCATTTTTGCATAGAATGAAATGATATTTCCAATTCTAGTCTCAGATCAAAATTTCCATCTAGGTCGATAGCGTCAAAGAGCGAAACTGGCTCATAAGACTCCGAGGATCCGTGGGTTCCTTTGGTCTTTTTAAATATTTGTTCATCTATGTTTATGTTTTGAAAACTATATAATCTTCCCCGGGAGAGCGAGACATACTACTATACTATCTTGGGGAATTCGAAGGGAGAATAGCTGATCTGTCCTATCCGCAGGAGAGAGGCCGACGGGATATCCGATCTGAAACTACTACTGTAATACTTTTACGCAAGAGACACCCAGCCTACCCGAGACCTATTTTAAATTCCTACTATTATATAATATAATGGGTGCTAAGATCTGATCGATGGCCCATTATATTATTCTTAATTTGCGGGAAAGATAAAAGGTAAAGATCCAATGTCGCAGTCCTTTTTCCTTCCTCTCTAAAATCTTCATATATATTAGATAAATTAAGGGGTGGTGCAACTGTCGAAGACAGCTTGTGTCAATCTGGCTTTCGGCCTTTATCCCGTAGGTTTCAAAAAAAAAAAGACATAACAAGACGGGGGTCAAACCCGCTTTTCCTCTTAAGAATGCCGAAGGGAATTTAAACCCTATAAAAAACGGGAGATTAGTGCGTGCATCATGAGATTATGCTTTGTTTGGTGAATCCGGATTCGAAATCCTTTTAGTTTAGACTTTTTCCTCTGTCTCTGTTACGAGTGAAGTTCTGGAGCGAACGAGTTCCGACGAGCTTGTTTTCGTCTTGACGACTGATGGCTTGTATTGCATTACACCAGTGCCTTCCCTAAAATACTTATAATAAGATACAAGCACGGGCTAGAGGTAGAATCTTAAGATTTTTCTCCTCTCAGTAAGGGCTTTACTTATAATTATAATAAGAAGGGCTTTTTGAGAATGCTATTTCGCCTTTAACAACTGGCTCACCATATTTTATTCTAATTAGAAAGGGACTCCGCCTGCTTCTTTTTTCGGGAAGATAAGGGATAAGTCAACTTTTTCGTTGCAGGAAAGAATCTTGCCCGCCCTTCCCGATGGAAAAGAGAAAGATCCACCCTTAATCGTGCATTCCGTTGGATTGGAGGAGTCTTTCATGTCCGGTCTGATCATACGAGGGGCGAAGGAGAAGGCTCAAGTAAAAGAAAAGATGATTTTAAATATAATAAAAAAGTAAAGGGTTACTCGAGTTACGAGCCGTTGCTGCCCTTTGGTTTAGCGTAGCAGACCCTCCAGCCGATTCTTACAGTCTTGAGGTTGACTTGCAACATGCCAATCTCTCTCGACGAGAAAGCCATTTAATTTAGGGGAATTCACTTCTTACTTGAGACGACTCTCCCACAGAAATTTGATTCTCATTCTTCCTTTGCCGTGTATAAGTTTAAGGGGGAGTAGGTGCAGAAGCAGGCGAAGAAGTATGTGAGATTACATCTCGAATGCAAGTTACAACAGTAAGATACGAAAGATATGAAGCAAGCAGACCCATTCCTGGTGCGAGAGTAATGGGCGAACAATAGGGTAAAATAATGGGCTAAGAATCAAGCAAAGAAAGCAGTTCTGCCGAATCCAGCCGAAGCAAATGGAGCGGCTGCAGACAATCAAGTTCTTGTTTATGGCGAAGCCTTTTCTCTTCTTCCACGAGAAGATGCAAAGAGGAGGCAGCGGCCGAAGAGGAATTCGCCGATTAAACAAACAAAAGAATTCTTTCTGGAGGGACGTGCGATTGGAACTCTTTCCGAAGCCGTAGCCGAGGAAGTAGTAGCTTTAGCAGATGGTGAAAAGGGCCCCGATTTTGGAGTTTGGAGTATAACATATACAAGACAGGCATAAGCATAAGAAGATCAATCTCGATCAGAAAGCCACCTTCCAAGGGGATTAACTTCGGCTGCTTGCTCCGAAGCCTCCTTTCCAAGCATCTACTCATCTATTCGTGCATTTTCTTTGACATTTGTATTTGGCGAGTGCTTGCATAAGATAGGAAATATCCTCCTTTACTCGGGCTCATCAGAAAAAAACTTCATCCCAAACCTCACTTAGTTAGCTTCTACCCTATGTTTTCTTACCTTTTTCACTGGGGGATGCATGCCACAATCGTCGTTTTAAACGTGAGCTATACCTCCGTATTTTTAAGCTGCCGATTCAGCCTATTTTTTAGGGTAAATAAGGGGAGCTAGGGGAAAAGGTTACTTTTATGAGAAGAACACGCTTTAGCAGAGTAAAGCAGCTTGCTGAACCCGAATCCCTTATAATATAATAACTGTAATTATGGACCCCACACGCGCCCACGGCTTCTGATTGTGATCACAAAGATCTAGACCTAGAGAAGGTAGCAGTAGTTCTTCCACAACCATTATTATAAATTATGATGATATTCGCATATTTTTTGAAAATCTTATCCATGTAGGGCAGGAGATCAGGTCACGAACCCTCTCCTTCTAAAGGAAAGGCCGTAGGATCCGCTACTCAGATTCTTAAACTGGTAAGCCAGCTCTTTAGCTCGATTCTTATTCTCCCGCACCATTAAGAGCTTCAACTCTGTCTTCATCTGGAGGAGTAGATGTCTTTTCTTCGATAGTAGCTTCATTTGGTCGTATAGCCCCAGCCTCTTCTTCCTCCGATATTGAATTGAGGACGGGCTTTGCCCTGGCCTTTAGACAAGTATTCCCGCATTAAGCGACTATTACAGCCTAGCTTTTTATACGTCCAATAAGAACGTTTGTGCTTTTGCCGGGTAATGCATTGTAGAAGTCCTAGCTGGTCTTGAAGGGCGAAGGTTCGTTTGTGCCCTAGGATGTTTCTCGTATCGTCGAAGGCCACGGAAGATGATCTAAAAGTTTTGTATTCGGGGTCATCTTTTTCACTGCCACTGCTGCTGGAGAAGCTGCTAAAGGCTGCAAGAAAAGCCAAAGCTATGGTTACGTATGAGTTTCAAATAACAATCTGAAGAAAGCGGGTTATGCAAAATCAACAAAAAAATACGTAAGAGAAGAAAGCCTCCTAATATAGTTACTAAACTAAAAAACCGGTGAACCATCTTACTTAATATACAAGTCAAAAGCATAATCTATTTTATCAAGCAAGTGAGTTTAATCATATCATAAGTGTATTCCATGCAACTGGGACTTCTATGTCAACTTCCGCGTATGCCCTATGAGATTTTATTGAAATTATTACAAGCAAGAAGAATCTAGGTTCGTTGCGCACTTCTGCTTGATAAGAGGATAAGAGAATGCACTACTACTACTTTACCCAACTGCTTTGACGCCTTTGGCTTTAGATCCTACCTAGAAAATGGAATGCCAAAACCTTAGCCACCTAAGGCAACTTATAACACAGGGCAAGCAGTTTCTCACCCATATCACAGGCAGCCTCATCCAATTACAAATCTGAAGAATTGACTTACTTTTATAGTATATAAGATCAATTCAATTTTATGTTTGTGAGGACTACCACCAACGTAAGCTGCTATTTACATGTATGAAATAACTAGCTTGATAGATGATTCGCCATGAACTGCAGTTTGACGCCTAAACAGATCTCTTCCCTTATGCAGACGAAAGGACTTCCCGAGTGGAGTATGTAAGGATACAGAAATTTTTCGCTTTTATAATTGATGCCCCAAAGCTACGTTCTACTCTACAAAAAAGTTAGGAGGGAGGTATAAGAAACTCTATTGGATGCCGGAGAAAAAGAAGCTATGTTCCAGTAAAGGCCTTAAAGTAAGGCGGTTCCCGAAGAAACTGAGAAAGCTCATGTTATGTCTAATGTGCAATACACTTTACTCCCTATTATTTAGCGTGAAACTAGTTCATTTTTCTGTAATTGTAATCGTTATAGTTTTCTTGTTCAGGAGGAATAGTCGTATCCTATTCTCCGCATTCTACACTACATGATAGGATCTTCATGAACAAGCATAAGGGATTAAGTGTAGGAAATTCTAAGATGGAATTAGTTAGATTCAGCTGTAGAGCATGACTCTCAGGAAAAAAGGCAGGCACTATGCTTAATTAGCAGACAGGCACATAGCATCGGGAACATCAGTTACAGTCTTCTTATATGTAGTAGATCATTTCATGGTTCTTGGTGAACACATTGTTTATGTCAGAACACCCTTACGTTTATGTGTTTGCGCTGGAAGCGACTTCAATTCGCATGAAGAAATGTCCAAAAGACAAGAGTCTCTTACTAAAAATAGACCCTAGAAAGGGACAAGGCAAGCTTTATATAGACTAGAAAGAACTCCCATATATGTGCGGGATCTATCTCTAGAGTTGTCTTGGTTTGAGTTGTTTGCTGCTAGTAGGTCGTCTCGGGTTAGGTTATAGGGCTGTCCCGCCTTCTTAATTCTTTTAAAGGAACTAGCTTTATCCTAAGTAAGAAAGCCATAAGGCAGGTAAACGCATCTCTCTAGCGTGTTGGTGAATTCATCCCACTTCTCTTCTTAAAGGAAGGGCAATCTACTTGAATTGAAATTGATGTTAAACAGGTTTGGTAGTAGTAGTCCGGTGTGAAACTAGCTACGTCTCATGATATCAAGGAAATCGCCTATGATGTTGGCAGTGCTGGAGTCCTGTAGCCAAATGCATGCTCCGGGGCTTGTGGCAGAAGCATCTCTTCAATCTCATAAAATAAAGTAGATAGAGAAGACAAGTCATATAAGAGCCATCTTAGTGAATACGGTAATCTAATAAGGCAGCTACTTCTATCCGAGCAAAAAACATGTAGCTGTGAGTGCAGCCTGCGAAACGAGTGGAATGTATGTAACGAAAAAGTGAATCAGAGAGTGGAATAAAAAAAAAGCCAGTTGTTAAAGCGCAACGCGTTAGTTAGATGTTAGAAGATTAGAGTAGTTCGTACTTGTAATGCTTGGAGCTACTAGCTATACACCCTTGAAAGACTGTTAGTGGATGAAAGATGATGTCTTCCTGAGACTAAAACTACTTATGCTCGCACTTGTGATCCTGCCTTTACTTTCCTTGTTTCCGTTTATCTGGTAGATCGAGTAAATTGCTATACTAAAGCTTCCTTGTAAGGTAAAATAAGGAACTCGTCAACACTTTTTAGCTTATTAAGCTATCCCTCTGCCCCTATAGTTCTAATGGAACCGCTCTTATTTAGTAGTCTAGTATGGGATTCTTCCCTCATACTTAGTTATTGCATTTCACTACCGCTTACTATAAGAGTATGTTATGAGACCAACAAATATAATATAGAAATAAGTACAGTAGACCTCGCGGTTGAAGGCGTAGGTGCAAACAGAGCATTAGCTGTAGTGATCTTATATACTATAATAGTCACTGAAGCACCTTAATACTTAATATGAAGAAGCCATGTTCCGATAAAGGCATTATAGCTAGTTAAGGCAGCCTTATCTTTTAATATTATAAAGAGTTATATGAGTAGAAATTTTAATGAGGAGTTCTACCCTAGTATACGAGAAGTTTTATAGTGCTGTTCTAACTAATGATATCGATCCGGCAGCTTCCAATGGATGATACAAACCCCATTCTATATCTGGAAGATAGATGCATGGCGGATACCTTTCTACAGAAGGGAATGGCCCAATAAGACAGTCGTTTCACAATCAAAGGAATGGCAGCACGTTTCTAAGATTGTACCGAGACTACGGGTTCTATAATTGATGTGATTTCAAGACGGATTGAAGGCTTCCACATAAAAAAAGGAACAGGAGGGTGATTCCTCATAAAGTGTTTGCGAGTTAATTATCTTCTAGAGAATTCTAGTTTTCATTCTTTAGTGCCCTATTCTAAAGACAAAGCTTCACCTGCAGAGTATAGCGAGTGAGCTTTCTTGCTTGTAGTCTTTGAAGTTTTTTGCTTCCTTTACATATGATGCTAGGGATTGCTTGGCGGGCAGTAGCAGTAGAAGCTCCAGAAGGGTTTTCTAATGATTAATCCGACCTAAAAGACCACTTACTTGCAGAAGAATTACATAGCAAATCTCATACCTCCTTTCTTAACTTATAAAGGTAATTGGATACTAGATAAGTTTCTTGACTCCATTACTGGCTGCTTGCTTAACAGCGCTAATGTTGACTAAAAGTCTTCTTTTTACACCAATTTGCGACCCCATGAAAGTAATGAGATGACTCCTACTTATTAAGTTTCTTGTGAGAAATATAAGGCGATCGTGGCTTAAGTAAAAGCTGCTACTAGGGAAAGAGTGTTCTTTTTTACCAATTCTTTGTAATCCTAAATTTTATTTAAATCCGGATTAGCCGAGCATTAAAGTTTTTTCGAGGTGGTCGGTAGAATCACCGTCTAGTGAAGTCTTTTATTCTTATTCTGAGTAACGAACTCATGTACTACTCGAGTGCATATATGATAGTCTTCGCATGAAGAAAATAACGAACCTTGTCGGTTGAGACGTGAGCCTTTTTTCTTGTATTATGCGATTGGAGATCGTTCTACTAGAGTTATGCTCTTTTCTTAATTCGTTAAAGAGCACTTCCCTTTTATACTTATCTGATATCTTGCCTGTACTATTATATGTTATTGTTGCTTGGTTACTTAGCTTCTTAGCAGTAGATCAAGTTGCGCGTCTTTCTTAAACTTAGAGGAATCTCTTGATGGACCCCCTATTCTAAGGCTGCTCCGGGGAATTGGCTTTCTCTTTAATTTCTTTCTGAAAAAAGGACTCTTTTTTTCCTGGCTAGGGGCATTAACACAATAACAAAAGAAGACTTTTAGTCGCGAAATCAGAAGAATTAGATCCTGAATAGGTTCAATCTAATGTCGTAAGTAAGATAGTTAGAAAGCTAACTTCACTCAATTAGAAGAGTGAAGCTTTATCCTTACATTACAATAGTCATCCTTTTCCACAACACAAGAAGTAGAATCAATTCTAACAGGAGCAAGGCGGTACAGAGCGGGTTAACAGGTTGTTGACTCTATTGGAGTATTAGGCGCTTTTTATATCTTATTCGTAGAACCTTATCTAATTAAATGTGTTTACAATCTTACAAAGTAGTCATTATGCCTCATCTCTTCCTTTATTAAGCCAAACATGTCACAAGAAATAGGCTAAGTAATGTCCTAGGCCCACCCATCTCTAGTTACTCCATCTCATGGGGCATCTCCAGCTTAGTCTGCGTCTTCAACCATGAACTACTACTCTGACTTCGACTGGGTCTACTGCTTAGTCCAAAAGTTCTACTTCTATAAATACCATTTTAACCAAGCCTAGAAAATTAAACTTTCAATCATATAATATAGGGAAAGGTATGTTAAGGAGCTTGAGTCACTCGCATTTTAATGAGAAAGCTAAGGCAGGGCTGGCCCGAGACTATAAAAACGACTACTTATAACTAAGAAGAATACAATAACAAGGTAAACGGGAGCATAAACAAAAGCATCTGAAGTAGTAGGAGTTGATCAGATATCTTGTTGATGAATGAAGCTGCTACAAGTAGATAAAGGAATTGATCTTTCTATATAGGTAAGACAAGTGAGTCCCTGTCGAAGTTAATGATTGAAGAAGCAGATGGTGAAACTTCCTCTTCTAATAAGAATATGTTTTTTAAGTTATTGAAGTAGAAGTATCCGTTGAAGACTAAGTAAAAGTCGTAGACGCAGTTGGAACAGCTATTGATGGGAACTTTCAGGAGTGGCTTTCTGCTCTTACTATCTCGAATAAAAAGTTCTCTTAGTTCACGGGTAAACATAGGAATTCAACAATACTAGAATCATTTAAAATTACTATTAGCGGAGTCACCTTCCGATGGGCCAAGCTTAGAGACATGTACGCATCCTCCTTAGAGTCTCCTTCGAAAAAGATACCTTTAGCTCGATATGCAGCGTTTACAATGCCAGTTCACGGTGATATAATTACTAGGCATAAGCCGGGCACACCCTTGGTTCAGAAGCTCTACTTACTACAGTTTACAGTTCACAAGTAGAGGAAAGAACTAATGCTATTAGAGTATGTAATGCGTAGCTCATATAAGTCCAATAGTTTGGGCCTTTTCTTACGCCATTACGGATTAATTCTTCATTACCGCTTCCCTTATCTAACTTACTTAATTCCGAGCTTACTTATGAATTTGAATGCAATTGGTTAGGTACCAGGCTTCCGCTCTCCACTTATAAGAAAAAAAGGCCCTAATTGATGTCGTATAAAATTAAATAATAAAATAAGGAGTAGGTCTGCTCATAACACATAAAAATAAAGAGTCTCATATTGAAACAGGGAAAAGTTGGGTTAGCATTCCCGAATGTGAGTCTAAAAAAGAAAGAAGGACTATTAGAAGATATAAGAATGAATAAGGTAGGGGATAGAGCTTACAGTTAAAGAAACTGCTCAAGCAAGAAGAAGAAGCTGCAGAGACAGCGTCGGGTCAGCAAAGGAATCATCAGTATCAGTACAGTAAAGGCTTTTTTTATACATTACAAGATATGGATCCGGTTACCGTTTACGCGGCTAAAAAGAGCTATCGTACAGCTCTTTGGAAAGACCTTTAACCATCTGATGCAGTCAAACGATCTGGCTCTTACATAGTTGAAAACGAAAACTAAGTCCAAGTATTTCAGGAGAATATAACGCACTTCCCTGTACGTGCTGACCACTACTTCTAAATTATTCCAGTTCATACTGGTCTTGCTCCTTCTCCTGAGGAAGCAGCTTATGATGAGAACAAGCTATATCTTACCTACTGTTATGGGCGCCCCACTGAAAGACAAGGAGCAGTCTCATCTGAAGAGAGGACTCTGACTCCTATAAGAAAGGCATAAACATATATGAACTAAGGCTCCACGCCTACTTACTTAACTGGAAGAACTCGTGTGTCATACCTTCTATCTTAGAAGTTCTAGGTATGCTGTCGTACTACTACTATAAAAAATCTATGTACTTATAAAGCATTCAACGCTGCAAGCTCTTACGCATAAGCTAGATCAGAAGCAGGAACAGTTCATACATAGCATCCTGCAGAAAGAAATCGTCCAGCAGACGCATGTACATATAAGAAAAAGGGACATAGGAACTAAGAGGTTCCTTAAACAACTAAATAAAGAAAGACTTTCGTATTATGGAGTTTTCTAGTTAGTACTACTATTTCAAGGAAGCCCAAGAGCATAAGCTACTGTGGGAAAAGACTTTTTAAATGGCGCTTGTACAAGAAGATAGTGGTTCCGTATCGACTTCATCTAATAAGTAAGGGCAAGAGGCGCCTTTCCCCATATACAGCTTCATAGATAGATGCGGCGTCTAAGAACAGCGAGTTGTCCCCAGAAATGGAATAATGTTGGCTTCATGAGTGCCCCTTATATATTTTTAAAGAAAAACCAGAAGAATGAGTCTCTTATAAGTAGTAAGCTACTTTAGTTCACAAGCCCGAGGAAGGCGCGTAATACTAGTATCTAAAATGCAGATCAGTAATTTACTGTTGCAAGAGAGAGCTCTCGTTGAAAACGAGTAAGTATGTAAGTAAATGGGCTGTGTAGGCGGGTTCCTTCTTATTAGGTAGCTCTATATCTATAAGGCCGAACTTAACCTTAAAACAGGGGAAAAGTTTAATATATTATAGTATAATAGTGGGTACGTAAGCAAACACAGTCTTTGTTGACAGAGAGCCATTGCAGCATACTCATTCCTTCCACAGAGAATAAAGATAGAGCTCTAATCTCATCTTAAGAAAAAATGCCACTACTTAGATTATACTAAAGTCAGCCAGAGGGAAGAATTGCATTATATTAGATGGAGGATACGATGAGATGAAGCCGTGCATTAACGTTTGAAAGAGAACTCCTAGAAAGAACTCCTAGTAAATAGGTGGATATCCGCTATAAATGATCCCTTGTTGAGCGATAAATTCTTATCTTTTTGAGATGGGTTTAACCTTACTCGTTTCGAATGCTACGTCTGTTGCTAACATCTTCTCGCTACAAATGTTCTGTTCTTACCAGAGGAGTAGGTTTAGCTGGATACTTAGATGCGAGGCATGTTTTTTTCAGTTGGTAATGACGGAAGCAGTTCTGCTATAGCTGGCTGATAGAGATACCTTAGCTTATCTTGCTCGATGTACCGGGCTAGCGCCCCTATTGATGCGTTTACTGTTGTAGAGTAGCCAGACGTGAGATGCCTTGGGCCTTGGCGAGAGTAAGTTGCTCCTTATCTTGTATAAATTACAGGTAAATTAGATTCTTGTTGTCACTGGACAGCCCGCTATTATAACAATTAAGTAAAGCACTAATGCGTAAGGTATTCTAACAGAGTCTCCGTAGGTCCCTTCTATAAAGAGTAGCTCTATGCGAGTCGACTTTTTGTTACCCACCTACCTAAGAAGATAAGTAATATTATGTGTCTTTTTATTTCAATATCGACAACTTATAAATTGATTTCCGTTTAGCCATATTTCACCAACCTATGGAATTCCTTGCTTTATTATACTTTATCTTAGTTCTTATTTACACTACTTGAATGCTCTAACCCGGTTTTTCGCGCAACAGTGGGTAATTTTTTCTCAATTAATATCATAAGATAAAAAGGAGCCGTTCCCCAGCTCCTTTCCTAATACTCTAATGAAACCTTTCCCCTTTACTATACTTCGTAATTTTATTAGTCCGTACATGCGGGTAGTGCAGGGCTGGATCACATCTGGCATATACTTTTTTGTCTATCTTTACTGTCTTCTTCCAATTGATTTTGAATAGGGGTTCCATATCGGTAATCTATGGAGCACAAACCAAGAGAGCCAATGTTCAGGAAAGATAGTAAACAAAGAAAAAAAGCATTTCTATCTGTTATCGTCCGTTATTTTTCAGTAAACTGAGCCCACTTCGAAAGAAGTTACTCGGACACCGCAATACTAAAAACAAAAAACAAGGAAGCAGGGCTTGGCTATCTGAGTTCCAGAAGGAAGGATTGGCCCAAGCAAAGGCGCAGTCGCCTTGTCTTATCTTATTTCTTATTAGGAAAGAAAGCGAACTCCTGGGTCTAAGATCGGCAAAAAAGCATCACCGCGAGCGATTGGGCAGATCAGTACACCACTAATGCTCCTTGGTGCTAGGAAAAGAAGGTAGAATGATCGGGCACAGGCTTTCATATCATAAAGGAAAAAAAACTATCTTTCTCTGCCTTTACGTGGTATGCCCCCTCGAAGAAGTCTACGTTCAAAAACAAAAGGAGCACCTGGGCAACTTTCGTCTGTGAATGGAAACATAGTTGGTAGCTCTTTAACCGAAAGCATCGGCTTCTCTTCCTGCTTCAGCCTCGGCTTTTGCTTCTTTATCGGCATCGATTGCATCTGCCACTTATTCCATTGGATCCTCTCTCTAATTAGTCACAGTTATTGGTTACAGTCGAAGAAATCTATAATACTCAAGAGAAACGGGAAGTTAACACTACATCTGTTTCAACTACTGCTGTTGCTTCGACTTTGGCTTCTTTGAGAGTGAGTACTTCTACTTAGTCCTATACTGAAACACAGGCTTTATTGGCTTGATCAGAAACTTACTCGACTGGAAGACTTTTTTTTAAGGTAAATTACAATGTAAAACTAAGTGGGAGTCCCAGTAGTGAAGCCAGCTTCCCAACCCCAACTATAAGAGCTTTCTAAAACAACATTATAAAGCAAAAGAAATCTCATAAGTAAGATAGTATTCCTTCTCCGACCCTCACTCTGCCCCCTATCTTTTACGAGAGATCCATACCTCTCTTATTACTTTATCTATAATATATGGATAGAATTCACTCTACTACTTGTATACGCGCCTCGGTACTCCGCTTTACCTACTCTAACAGCCTGCTCGCTACATGTCTTTCACTCGTTCTTCAGGATTAGGCTCGTTTGTTCACTACATTAGAAGTTTGAAGAAAGAATAGCCCTATATGCACAGGCTAGAGTTTCCACCATCAGTTGACGCTTTACGAGTTGATTTATTTGAACATCCTTTATAGGGACATCCACTCTTTAGTTTCGTCGCACGGTTAATTCCGTGTTTAGGTTTTGAGTTGTATGGTTCTAAACGAGGGTTGTTAACCAGATATAAGTCTCTAGGTTGCTCAGTCGAAGATGGGATAATATTGAACTTTGCCTTTACATGAGGCAGTTGGGCGCACTTTCACGTGCTTTGCCTCTCGAAGCTAGGATTCTCGGCGAGACCCAAGTAACTCGTATTCTATATGCAAGATCCTCCACTCTCCTTATGAATCTGCTTTTTTCAGTCAAGTAAGGTTTGACATTTTGAGGATTACTTCTTTTCGATCTTTCAGAATGTGGCGTTGACAGCTCTTGTTCGAGACTCTTTAGAACTCGAGCGATAGTTAAAAAAGGGACCATACCTTTCTCTCTCCAAGGGCTTCTTTATCCAACGTTAGCATGTCCCATCCAAACGCTCCTTGCTTGAAGAGAGTCATCCTATTTTTAACATAAAAATGGCTAATAGCAGGATAGAATATTCTTTACATCATATAATATATATATAGTAAATATGAGCTTGATCTTGGCTCAGAAGAAGCTAAAGTCTACTGATCCGATCCCTGAATGACGTATTGATCCCCCACCTCATACAGTAAGGAAAGCTAGAAAATTTGTTTACCCTAATAATATAAAATATAAGAAACGGCACACCTAGCAAAGGGTATTCCTTTCAGTCGGAAAAAAAAAAAAAAAATGCAGCAAGGAAGATCTTATTGATGATGAAGCAAGGGGCATAAACTTAAGGCCGGAGGCCGTTGTACGTAGCTTCTATCTCATGTATTGACGGTACGGAGACACATGAAACAGCTTAAACGCGCTTTCCACTAACTGAGAAATCCGTTCCTGAGGAAACTTACTTACTTTGGTTTTGTAAATTGCTTCTCTATAAGATATTTCACTCGATTAGGTCTTTACACTTTTGTGTGACGTTATTTGTGCATTTCTTTCTTCGCATCGATAGAACCAGTTGTGTGCCACATATATGGCGCAAATTCCGATACCTTTATTCAACCAATAAAGGCAGATTTAATAATTATACTACATCAATTGCACGACCATAAATTGATTAAATTTCATTTTAAAAAAAGTTTCATCCAGCCATGGCTAAAACAACATCTTTAGCTTAAAAGTTCTTTTTTTCACCACCCGCCTAGTAAAAAGCGCATTTCATGACTCCGAAAAGATCGATTAAAATAGCACTCGCTATCTTATAACATTTGTTGTCAAATAATATAAGTAATATCCAAGTTAATCTCCTTCCTAATAAATTTGCTTTTTAAACTTTGAAGACAGGAGCACCCGCTTCTTTAATGCATTCTTGCTCAATTATATCATAAGCCCCATTTTTTTTTTCAAATAGAAGCTTGTTCCTTAAAGCCACTTAAAGCGAATTAAGAAGAGTCTTCTTAGAATTCCAGTTATTTAAGGGAAAGCCCAGTCTTGTCGAAATTACAGAGCTAGTAAAAGATATGCAGCGAGCCACTCACTTCTTTCAAGAATTCTATTCAAATTGAATTGAGATGTCCTCTTAGACGTATAACGGAATCTTTTCTCATTTTCCCCTGTACTGTAGCCCGGACCTGAGCCTTCTGCTAAGGGAGTCAGTCAAGTCCACTTATGTAATTATGATTCCAACATCACCTTCTTAGTCGAGATATCGCACAATTTTCTTAGCCAGTCGGGGCCATTCATACTCCCTCCGTACCTTCAGACCTCTCTTAACCCTTTTAAATAGTGTAAGATAAGAATTAATGTCATTTACATCCGCGACAGATTGAGTGCCTAGCTGGGTGACCCATATTCGAATACCTCTATTCTAAGTCTAAGGCAAAAGGCATATGAGATACCAGTAGAATTGTATTGAACGAACGGGTGTAGGAGAAGGAGCAGCGAGCAATAGAACGTCTCATATTAACCTAGTTTTATTTGCAAATGGGGATTCTTGTGAAAAAAGCCCCGGTGGATGCAACTTTTTGAGTTATATACTTGGCTCGCTACATACTTTCCGCTTGCTCCCCCGAAAACAGTACATAGAGCCAAAGTGAGTATGTGACCTACACTACATACAAACAAAGGCCCTGCGAGGAGATTCCAAGGCTTCGGAAGAGGCGAATTCCTAGTGTTACGCTCGAACAAAGAACCCAGTTTCGTCGACTGTACCTAGTTCATCATCCGCTTCATCACCCGGTTGATCAACAAATGTTGGAGTTTACAAGAAAAAGATCGGCAAGTGGCAAACTTGCTTAAGAAAGCCCAGGTCCGCTGGCCCGTGCCATTGCCCTTGCTTGATCCCGTCGCGTTAGAGTCTTTCCTTCTTCATCCGATCCTTTAACTAGAGCCAGCTCTTGAACGAGCGAGGGGACAACGAGATCTATGGGTAAATTCTCATATGAGTCTCCTACGCTTTTAAAGGGACAATCCTCCATATGAGCAAGGGCATTAGTGAAAAGCATTCTTTGACTTAACTAAGTTATTTCCGAGATCGATCTTATATCTGATACGGTCAACCTGATTAGACCCTACATATAAAGACTCTAGAGTGATCAAAATCTATGTAACAAGGTAATTCCTCGGAACAGCCATTAGAGGGTGCATCAGGCTCATCAAAGAGAAACTTTCTCCTTTAATTTAATAAAGTATGGAGTTTGGCTCGACCAAAAGATCTTCCTTTTTAGTGGATTAGCATCGAGAATTGTTCTTCGATGGCATCAGGATTCGTTTGGACAATGGGTTGGTGTACAGACAAAGAAAAGGGCTTCATTTCCTATAGCCTCATTTCCTATGGATGGCTTAATGGGTGCTTCTATGATCCTCGATTAGAACTAGAAGAAGCCTCCTGAGAAGCTTTTGCTGGGGTTGGTTAGACGGGAGGCCCCGCTGCTACTGCACCACAAGAAGAACGAAACTACTAAGAATCAGTCTTATCCGCTGCTGTGCTCGAGAACTAGTCTTTTGATTGGGCAATTTCATTCTTACTTGACCAATACCTCTAAGCGTATGGAGGTCTGGGTTCGGCTTCGCTTGCTTTTTCGCTACATTATCTAATCTAGCTAACCTATCTATGGTTTACAAATTCAAGGCTCGGATAGTACTCTAAGATAAGATCGAAATCTTCTAAGGATCATTGGACAGGCTTGATTCTGACACCACTTAAGGTAGTCTCTTTTTCTACTTGCTAAAAATAGCTAGACTATAACTATAGACAGTTACATAAAGAATCTAATATCTTAAAGTGGTAGGACCCGATAGCTGACTCGTTACCAGTAAGTCCTCCGCTAAAGAAGCGGTGAAGCATGTCCCCTTTGATTTGATTCCTCAAAGGTTAGTGTGATATGATAGGCATTCATTCCAGTCGCATTCATTCCAGTCCCGGTTCTGGGAAAAAAAAGAAGACAGAGAGCTACCTCTACAGGAGAACTATACGAAAAAACAACTAGCGCTTCAGCTGCTACGTCAACTGGCCCTCCCTTTTTTAGGCTACTCTCGCTCTTTGGTAGCCTTTACTCGTTTTTTTTTCAAAGCCCTTTTCTTGGTTTGGTCTCATGGAAACCTCTTTTCTTAAAGAAAGATGCTAAGACAGGTACTTTGGGTACAGAATGCAGATGAGTTGGGTCGTATATGTGGGTAGATGGTCATGATCGGCGGGTTGGTCGGTTGTACCAGCTTGTTCTTCAATAGCCATAGCGGCCCCTGCGAATTTCTCAATCCTATTCCTATTATAGAATACGGGCAGCTGCGCAAAGAGTTTACTGGGTGCGGCTATGCTCCAACTCTAGCCCCTTCTCGTTTACATCTAACTTGCTCCCTACACTCGCCAGGTATGTCAAGACGCCGTTCAGCAAGTTTCTCTCTTTATCAATAAGTAGGGAATTTCAGTCAATATATTTAGAATCATAAATGAACTTATTTAGAGAATTCTTTTCAGATTGAGCCCTTCGGACCGAAACCCTGGAAAATTGATCTAAAAATTCAACATTAGTCTACTAATTTCATACGTTCTAAATCAATATTATAAGAAGAAGGCTAAAGGGGAATGAGCTCAAAGAGGGATCGAAGTTCAAGAGGATGAGTGGATGGAATTGCTACCCGAAGCACAAAGCCCCAATGCTTTAGGTTGGAATCATAGGGTTGGGAAGAAAATTCATCGATGGAGCGTGGAAAGTGATGCCCCAATTCCCGTAGTTTTTCTGTCGTAACAGTCTTCCGGAAGCTTTCTTTAGTAAGAGAACTATCGGACGAAAGGAGTACATAAGGAAGCGAGAAGGCCGATCTCTGACTTTGCCTCTTGCATTCTAACGAAAAAAAGAAAGTCCCATCAAGAAAGTATCCCGCCGGAAACACCGGCGGAGAAAAAGAAAGGTAAAAGAACACTTTGACTTCAGTGATCGAAAGAGGGGAACATAGGGTTTGGGGATCGTTATTGAAGGCTTCACCCGGCCCAAGGTAAGATAGGGCAGCGGAGTAAAACGGATCAAGCGCATTTCTCCTTGTCGACTAAGCGGACCCCAGCAAATTTCCATGATCTAGTAAGATTCTATGAAATGCATTTACGATTCTAAGCCCCTCCCTAAGATAAGAAGGCTCGGCCAGGCCTATATGAACATGATTTAAGTATGGCTGCGCTCCTTCTAATTGAATCCTTCTTCTTTTTAGAGTACCTTCTCATATAAGACATGATATATAAAAAGCAGTTGAAAACGGAGGGTTGAGGAAGGAAGTATTGAGCTCAATCCCCAAGAGAGTAACTTCTAGGAGGTTCTAAACGAAAGCACTAATGTAATATCCGGACCTGTCTTGAAAGGGTTTACCTACAATCAGCTTATCTGTATAAGGCTGTTATATTGACTGACAACGGCTGATCACGTCGGATCATGTCTGTCTGAAAGTCGGTTCTGAAGGGACCGAAATCATTCTTATTATCAAGCCCGCATCTTTAAATAAGCTTTAAATAAGCAGGAAGAGAAGGTCAGTTCGTGAATTAAGAGATAAGATTCCGAAATTACCACAGTATGCTGACAAGAATGAATCGAAGTCAGGATCCTGTGGTATAATGCATTTAACTTCTACATTCGTGGAGAATTACGGATGGCATGCGGACCATCGCAACAGAAAGACCCCGTCCTTCTTTACTTTTGAGCCGAAAGGCCTAGTCGATCGGAAATTAGTCGCCGGAAGACTCAACTTAATGTGTAAGGCTAGCTTTCTAATCTAAGCAAGCCTGGTTGATAGAGTGCTCATAGAGAATATAATAAGACGTCGCCTAACGAATGGCAGATTCCTTATTGGAGTCTCGCTTGGATGCTAAGGCGGTTCCTTTTTTTTTAGGTTTTCCGCATATAACCTTGCGCATGAGGGAGAGAGCGTGCTAACGCGCTACGGCTTAGGCAGTTGAGGAGATGGCTGAGTGGCTTAAGGCATTGGTTTGCGAAATCGACATACAAGAGGATTTTCCTATGGGCTCGAATCCTATATTCTTCCGACACGTCGGATCTGTCAAGAACTGGTGAGCGAAATGACGTGAGAAAAAGAGCAATGGAAATCGGGGGCATTCGAAGACAAAGCAGCTTTGGCAAAAGCATTCGCTGAGGAAAAAGAAGCTTTAGCTGACTTTTCAAGGGTAAAGAAAAGCTCATTTTGAATTTTGACTTTCAACTAGACCTATCAATAGGTGCATCTGCTCAGTCGGCGATCGGTGCAGTCACTCATCCGGCCACTCCCCCCTCCCCCCGTTTTGCTTTGTATAGGAACAAGTCTGGCTGAGGTATGCTCGGGATCCTTGATTTGAAGGGTGATGGACGCATCCTTTTCAAATTCAAGCCTGACTTTTCTTTATTCTTTATGAAAGCTACAAAGCAACCAAAGGAATTAATTCTTTTTTTGGTTGCTCGTCGGGTCAGGATTTAACCACTCATCTCGCCCAAGAATTTTGCATGGGATTGAGGATTTAAGCTTAAAAAAGAAACGGAAGTCTTCCTAGTTGACCGAGGGGCGGAGGGAATGAAACCTCCTATGATACAAAAAGGCGAGGACTTTTTCTCTTTTATAATGCATGTTGATATGATCGGAGTCTTAAGCCACGGAATAGGCCTAAAGCAAGGGGGCCGGGGGAAAGTACTCCCATTGAACCTTGAACCCAAACTCAAATTCCCAATTCTATCAAAGTGGGATCAAAGAAAATATTTTGAGTTTTGAGAATTTAGAAATTTATATTAAAAAGAGTCTCTCTCTTTTTGAGCCCACCTATAAACAACCTGTTTCAGATTCATGAATCAAAAAGGCAAAAAATTTTCTGGACGTGGCACCCTTTTCTGATAGTGATACTTTAGTTTTTTTCCTTTAGTTTTTTTCGTGGAAGGAGATCTTATCATATATATATAATTAATCCTACTTCTAATCTATATTACTATAGCCTATAATATAAGCTCCCAAGTCCCATTAAATGAGGGCATACAAAAAGAAACTAATACAGGTCAAGATCATACCTAAGGTATGGGTCTCTAGTCTATGGGCCCGCAGGGAACGAGGATGCAATAGTAGATGCCTAGACTACCTACCCCGTATCATTCTTCCTTTTTATCTTCTGTGATTCAAACTCCATGTGTTAAGTCGATGGCTCAACAAAGGAGTCTTTCTCGAGTCAATTGCCTTCAGCCGAAGGAGGATCCTAAGGGTCCCAAAGCTTCGTCAGTCCAGACATTGCTCGCTTTGCTCTAATACAATAATAGAAGTAGGTTTAAGCGCTGGTACGTAAAGCGCGGGTCCTACGATTAGAAGGATTCGGGCCGAAAAAAGGAGTGGCACGGGAAATGACTTAATCAACAATTAAATGACTGGGGGATGAACTCCTTGAATTAAGAGATGCAACGGGCAAAGTTCCGGTTTCAAAGGTTTCGATCAAATAAAAGAGAGACAAGGGTTTAATGAGAATGAGACCCTTGTCTTGATAGGATAGGTGGTTGGGTGTACAGTGAGATGACTGACCAATACGAACTGTCGAGATAGATTGGCCGCGTGCATAGGCATAGCATCCTACCCTTTACCCTTTCTTATTTAATTTTTAGGAGGGTAGAAAGTGAAAGAGAGCATTTGAGCTCTTTTCGGCCCCCTATGTCAGCAAGGTGCGTATGTGGGTTTGTGAGCTGATTGAAAAAAAAAAACAAGGGTAGGAACTTGAAAGACTATCAATAAAGCTACGCGTCGATCCTAGAAAAAAAAATTGAGTTTATTTCCTTGACATCAAAAGACGACTTTATCATTCGGGAAGATGCCGCGCCCGCCGACGGGGCGTAAGAGGGAAGAGTACTTAACAAGCGGTACGAATGAGCGAAGGAGCAAGAAAAGTGAGGTAGGTTGAGTTCGTGAGTTAACTTTTTTTCTAAGGTAAATCCTTTCACTGACCGCGTACAATACTGTGTCAACATCTAATCCTAATTAATATAGCTAAACTTATAGGATAAGGAGATCGAAGTCTAACTTTTCATGGGATTTGCTTCGCTTAGCCCCCTGTCGCTACCATTCGGGTCATTTCATGCCTCTCTTTGCTTGAGAGGAGTCTGCCCCGTTACAACTAAAATCCGCCGCGTCTGCGTACGTAAAGGAAAGGCAAAGAGTTCAAATAGAGCAACCAGTTTCATATATTACATTCGTTCACATCCTAAGCGTACCTAAGCCTTTACTGCCTGCTGCATTCTTAAACAAAAAAGGGGATATTGCTCAGCCCGAAAAGGATCTTTTCATTATCGTTAGTAGGCATAGGAAAGGCCCTTCACTTGCTCGGGTCGACCAACGAAAAGACCTTCTTAAAGGGGATTTCGCCTTTACTCTTTCGTGCTTATAAGAGAAGATGTCTTTTTCTAAAAGACTTGTTTTCACATAAAAGAATGAGTCCCTCCGTTTGTCGTGATGATGACTAGCCCAACAAAAAGGCTTTTCTTATATGCTAGGAGCAGCCCTAAGAGGTTTTGAAACCAAGATCAGATACTCTGATTTCTTTTTAGGTTGAGATATGGGCAAAGGATGCAGGGAAAGGTGTAGAGCAAGGTGTTAGCCTAAGTCACAGAAGCATTTGCTGAGCATTAAAAGCATTTGTTAAGAATGAAGGGGCCTTAAACTTAAATAAAATAGGCGAGCATTCATAAGTGGGATGAAAAAAGCGAAAGAAATTCATCTAGCAATGACAGAGCCCAGCAGCCCGTCCTTCAATTCATTCTAAGAAAAGGTTAAGTCCTCTATAAATATTCATTAAAGAAAGTAAAGATTGACTACAATTGGGAACCAACAACCTTTAACCAGCTAACCCATACCAAACCGATAGGTCGAGGAAGAACGAACAGGCATAGCATCCCTTCCATCAGCACTGGGTCCACAGGGATAATACAAATAACAAGGACCTCCAGAAATAGATACCACTGGAAAGGTGGGATGTTTATCCGGAACATAGCTCGGGTAATCGAAGGAAGGTCTGGAGAGAAGTAAGCTAACGCAAATGATAAGGAAAGCCAATAACGAAAACAGAGGACCCCCGCGACGAGCACTAAAGTCACATCACAAGTTAAGTTAAAAATCTTGCCTTTACCTTATAGACCGCGGGCTTTTCTCGAGGAAAGATATAATCGAAAGTTCTCACAGTATAAAACACCGGCAAAGCATATTCACAGAAACTCCTCAAGATAAAAGATATAAGACAACCATATAAATATAATCAACTAAATGTACCGAACCGAAGGATATGAGACCCTTTATCTTTTAAGGAAGAGGATTCAATAAGTATCCATGGAAATAGGATGGATTGATGAAAGCTTTCTTGTTCTTCCCCCGAGGTGGAGGTGAAGGTAGGAAGGTGTTTACATCTGATTGATTGTCCAATGCAGCAGATGTATGTCGGAGTAGCTGCCACATATAAAGGACACGCAAAGTAGAAATGTAGATTCCTGGTGACTCCCCTTTATATTAGATTTTTTATAGGTATAGCTAGAATACTCTTGAATTTGCCGGACTTCTTTGGTTTCCAATAGCCGCATGTCTCAGTTAAAGTGGCCAGCTGTCTCCGGAAAACCTATGAATTCCTCGACCAAAGTGCTGCTTTCAGGTTGGTATGACTTCACTTACCGATGGGAAAGAGAAAGGTGGTGAAAGACCTCGACTAAGGATATGAAACGCACTTTACCTAACATAGAATAAGAGTAAGCAAGGGGGTCATGATACCTAAACTCTGTGGTTTGAGACTTTCTTATTAAATGAAAATAAAAGAAAAAAAGTTTTTTTCCGGAGACTAGCCTAACACATTCTCCACCTCTCCCTCCCTTCGCAGGCTTGTGGGTAACCATAATATCACAGTTCCTATTCAATTAGCAGGCAATCTTGAGTCTTCCTCTGATTTTTAGAAGTCTCTTCTAGTAAGAGTCTCATAGAAACATAATAAGGGATGGAAGTTCAGAGCCAGAGGTATTCTGAAATTTATCTTTTTCTAACTATAAAACTAGGATAATACCAAATAGCCCCCATGGTGATACTGCAGCTAATTAGTCTACATAAAGAAACTAGAAAGATTCCTGGACGAGAGAAGAAACAAGTAAATTGTAAATGAAGACGAAGACTCTCTCCGATGACCGCCTCTCTTTTGCCTTCTTAGTTTCGAACTGGAGCTTACGCCGAGCCCTATGAGGACAAAGCCCTCATCGTAGTATGGTGAGACTTCGCTTTTTACATAAAAACGTGAACCACTGCTCCCGAACAGTGAAAAGGGAATTATATCTAAGTAGTCTATCTAAGTAGTTGGATTCAGGCGGGGAATGAGTGCCAAGGTTAGGGTGGGTCGGCTCCCTTAGACTAGAGTGTGAGTCCGAAGAAATGGAATCCTTGAGTTTTTTCATGTCATATGATTATCTAACTGAAAGCCTCGGCCCCGCCTTGTGCTACTATTCAAATTCTCTTTTATGTTGTAACAATATATCTTACAAGAACAATTCTTAGGATTGTAAAAACCACCATGCCCCATAAAACAGAGTAGCTTGGCTTTAAAGAAAAAGAAAATCTCTGTACACCACTTACTTATTAAACACACTCTGACTTTGCTTAGGAACCGATGCTTGGAGAATTTGAATCATCATCTTCGGCCAACATCGCTTCATGACTCCTGTCTTTCTAACTCGGGCAATCACACTTCCTATTAGTCTAGGACGACCCTATAAACTGAGTAAGCGAGCAAAAAAAGAAAGAAATAAAGAAAGTTGGTTCGAGCAGGAATTGATCAACTGGCACTTTTACGCAAGTGTAGTACATCAGAAAAGAAAACCTCTCTGGCTGTGTGAGCCAGAGAATCTTCATTTATATTTTTAGTTGGGACAGGCATGAAAGAGTCCAGTTTTCCTGATCGAGACCATGAGCGAGGTATCAAGCCCTACTATACCTCAATAAAAAACAATACTTGACTACGAGTTTATGATTATGATCTAAGACGTCGGCAGGTCTTGATTGAGACATGGCACCATCCAATGCTGTTTGCGAGTTAACTACATGCCATATGTATGCGCAGGGGCCGGGTCCATTAAAGGGAAGCAAAGGAAGCGCATTTAGAAGCTACTTGAAGACATTTAGGACTTTCGCGAGGTTATTGAATTAAGCTTTGTTCAACCGGAAAAAGCGCCTCTGTGAACACTGCTGAGCCCTCACATCCAGATAAAGGTAAATGAACCCTCGCGCGTCGTTTTGAAACCAGGGGTAGCTAGACTGGTAATCGATCCTCTTTTTTACATTATTTTGACTCATGTCAGCTTTCCACCGCTTTTGGTGACTTTCCATCCCGAACCTATTAAAAGAAAAAATTGCTTTTAGCTTTCTTTTTTCGATGCCACGGAGCTCGACCAGTGAGCTTTGACGCTTTCGTTCTCTTTAAAAATAGGACTCAAAATTTAGAATATAATAAAGGAATAAGCATAAATAGCACACCTATGCCCATGCGCCAGCCAAAGAAATATAATCTTAAATTCACAAAGTAGACAAAAAAGCGACTTACTTTTCCATTGGGCGCTAACCCGCTTCGTAGTAGCACTTTATACGAAATACGAAAGTCGTATCTATTCCACATTGAACACAGACAATAGAAAAAAAAGACTCAAAAGAACAGCCTTTCGCCAAAGAGACTTCCTTCTTTGTTCAGGATCTTCTTTTCGTCGATCAATGGTACTTACCTCGAAATCGGGATATCGATCGGATACAGTTAAGGAGAGAAGTTGCTCTTATTCTTTTTTCATTAATGTTCATTTAGATCAGTTGACCCGCGATCTTAGCTTAGTTTTTGGTTTTCTCTCCCCTGACCCCCTCCTCCTGTAAAACTGTTCTCTTCTATAACTATGAGTTCAATGCAACTTTTTTCGTTGCTTGGGCCTTGGGGAATCACTTGGGTGCTTCTTTCTTTTCTTTCTTTACCCTTTAAGCAGAGGTAAGCAAGTGTTGTTGTTGCCTTCGATCTCTTTATCTTTTTCTCACTAAGGAGCTATCACCACTGAGACAAACAAACAATAGGCTCCTTATGGCAGCTCCTTTTCTCTTTAGCGACCCAAGCCCACCTATAAGACTCTATCTTAATACCACTTACTAAGTGGGCGCACACGAAAGAGTAAATTCATTTGATCTTAAGGCGCGTACTCGAAGAAAGTTTAACAATTGCATGTTCGTATCATTACTTTTGGCACAGGTTGATATTGAATCCTTATTAATATTAACAAATTTAAAAAGAATTTCCATAATCAATACGCAATCCATTTAAACCCGCTTTATATGATTGGGGTTTCAAAGCAGAATTAATTTAAAAATTCCAACGAAAGCTGTTTGCGGTTAAGAAAAGGGCATTCCCCTAACCAACATGCTCGTAACATATCTCTCACTCGCGTGGTCAGGTAACCTAAATCATTCCGCTAAATCCGTAATGTCATTGTAGAATATGCAGAATATGCAGGGATATAATATATATAGTATATAGTAGTCGACCGGTGGTTTTGCTTTTGCTGCTCGTTAATCTATCTAGCCAGACTCTCTTTCTAAGCCAACTCTCCTTTCAGGTAGGATTCCAAACTCTATGGCAGTGTACTTTTATAAGCGAGGGTAGGTTACACTACCTGTTTACTTAGTTCATTGGTATTGTCTTTAAGGAAAAGAAAAGGTAAAAATCTTATCCTTTGTGGTCGTTTAAAGAGCCTATAGCCATGTTACGCGGGATACCATGGACATCCTGAAAACGCTTTATACTTTATATCCAAATATTAAAAGCTCCCCCTAAGGAAAGAAAGTTGCTTGGTTTGGGTCAAGACTATGTCATCAAGCTCTTTTGTGCTACGTAATTAGTGGATTTTCTTTATATGGCTCAATCTCAGCCCTCTCACTAGCGACCGAGCCTATAAAAAGTCCTAGCTGGGTTCAAAAGGAAAGCACTTGGGCGTGGAGTGCCATATTTTTCTCGTAAACGCCTAAAGTTAATTTTAAGCCTCGTAATCGGGCATAGAGCTCCCTCACATACTGTGCTTGGAAATTCACTTCTTTCTCTATCAGTCGACCCTCTTCCGCATCCTTCGGACCATTTCCTCGAGGGGTACGACCTTGCTAGAATAGGTTTGCGCTTTATATCCCTTATTTGTAATGGAAAGTTAAGGGTCTTACGCAAGGGATACATCAGTCAAGCGAAATACGCCGCCCCTCCTCCGGCTTTAGATAGCCACAAGCTAACGCATTGGGCGTTAGGGCTTCTTTTGACTTATTGTTATGAAATTGTTTTGATTGCTTTGCCTTGTTGGCACTCTTGCAACAAAAGAACCATTTCATTTCCCTGTCGGTTTGAAAAGGCATGGCAATCCATCAAGCTTCAAGCAAAGTTAATGAAAGCCGGTAATTTCTGGCATAAAGCGGTTTTCCTTAAGAAAGAGCCAAATAGGGTCTCAAGTTTCCTACCAAGGCACTAAAAAGTGAATTACGCTAGACCATGTCCGAGTCTCACCATTCATTAGACAGACCTCAACCCCAGGCTTTTCGAGGCAGAAATGGCTGCTGAGAATGATCCCGTTTTTGATGAGGTTCTTTAGATCTCGAGCAAGCATAGGGAGAGGAATGTCTTGACCAAGCTCTGGTAAAGTAAAGGAGGGCACTCTCTCTCTATTCTGTATAATGAACAATGATTTACGCTTGCTCGTGGTACGGTCAATCCTAGAATGATGGACTTTACTCTGTCCTTTACCTATGGACAGTGAGCCTATAGCTAGGAAGTCCATTCACGAAATAAAATCGACCACCTACAACATGCTGGCCCTTGACTATGAATCATCCCTTCATTGGTGGTAGAACACATAAAACTTCTTAAACAAGGTTTATACTACCTGAAAGATTTCTTACCGACAAACTTACCTGCTTGCTTGGTATGACATAACATAAAGGCTTTTACGGAAAGCAAATTCACTTATTCTCTTTGTATATCTAGATAAGAATCAAGAAGAAAGTAGGCGAAATAAGGAACATTACTCATAAGCGCTTATAAGACGTGCTTAAGTTACAACTAATCTATCGCCGACTGCTCCTTTAAGCCCATAACCGGCCGCACATGTGCTTTCCCCAGACGAAAGACGAGATGTTGCTCTTTGTGATCGCGAACCTTACCAACTACTAAAGCCTTCTTTATACTTTATATATATAAAGCAGAGGCTTTTTCTCGATCCGAAATCGGAAATTCATACCTTATTTCAGGAATGAAATTAAAGAGCTGACTTAGCGCATCTACTTTGTTTTAAACTGGGACCTCGACCGAACCAGCCCGCCCGGATAAAGGTAAACCATCTTCTACACCACTCAGAGCTGGACAATGAGAAGAGCTTGCTGCATATAGAAGCATTCTACCTTTCTTCACATTCTTTCAATTGAAAGAAAGTAGTTTCATCAAGACACCCCTTAGTTAGGGTGGGTTAGGAGAGGGAGTCATCGATGTGCTATGATTGCTTTCTTAATTACCAGCCCGCAAGGCAGAGAGAGGGGCTCAATCCCCGAAGCGAAGTTTCCCAGCCTCTTCTTATTCTTTGGCTCTTAAATTCTCCTGTTTAATAAATAAAATTCTTTCCTATCTGAACAAAGCTCGTTTCGATCTTACCCATTTTAAGAGATTAATAATCGTCATTCTTCAAGCTTCAAGCAAAGGAAAAAAAAAGAAGGCAAAAGAGGTAAAGGATGATGGGAATCAGACTCAAATAGCTGGCCAACACGCTTGTCCTAAACAAGCAGTTTCATTAGCAAAGAAGAAAGTACAACCTACTCTACTACGTGCTTCAGATATTATGCCGCCCTAACTCTTCTTTCTTCCCATTACTATACTCCACTTGCTCGCTCCTATCCCACTCGCTAGAACATTTCTAATCTGGGAGAAAGCTCTCAACATACATGAAAAAAACCAGCTCAAATAAAAGAGTACTACTATAACAGGGGGAAGCGCTGGAAAGATCTACGGGCAGCTAGGAAGTCAAGTCAATTGCAGAACTATAACACCTCCTTTCCCCGGGAATGCCTTAAATATTTAATACTAGCATATAACTAGCAGCTTTAAGCACAAAGACTGGCATTTTATAAGGTCTTTATCCGATTTCTACATGAGAGCACACTACAAACTAGATCAATAAGAACAATTATAGTATTTAGCAAAAAAAGAGTAAAGCAAAGCATTTTCTACTCCGGCAGACTCAATTGAACCATCCATCCCATCCAGAAACAGAGTAATACATTAAGGCTGTTGCTGATGAGAATGTTATCATATCTCTTACCTTGCTTGATGAGTAAAATGAAATGAGTTGACTAGAAAGATTTCTAGTGCCTCCTCTTCTCCCCCTGCTCTGACCCTTCCCTTGCATTTGGATTCGGGAATTGGACTTACTTGCTTGCTTTGCGAGAATTTTATCTTACATTTTAGGATTCTACCTTCTATTCTAATCTAACTGCCTGCTATTTAGTTCAGCGGCCTCAGTCCACCCAGTGGCTTTCCTTTCTCTTAATTAAATAAAAAAAGAAGCGTCTGGGCGCGGGCAATTCGGGAATTTCTTTCTCATTTCGAGCCAAGTCAAGTAAGGCGTTCACCCCAAATTTGCAATTAGTAGACAAAAACCAGAATTCCTTTCTCTTTGAGAGGCATTTTCGACCCTACCAGAGGGCATTGGAAACTACTTTGAACCGCTTTAGCTGCTTTCCATCGAGCCACAGACAAGCAAGAGAGCTGGTTCACACCCGTTCCAAAATCTTGACTATTTAGAATAGAATGGCTCGTATATCTAATCTAAGCAACAAAAAGAAAAAAGAAAAGGCAAAGCAAAGCGGGCGGCTGTTATTACGAACGAGTTCAGGAACGTAGCGATTCCACGTTTACCAAAGTAGACCAAAGCTAACGTTACAGGAGAAACCTTGATTGAGAGTGCATGCTATCTTCGATTTCTAGTTCGTGATTGATCATAATTTCTCTTTGCTGTAGTTTATAAGCCGGTATCGCCTTATCTATAAAGCGCTAATATTCTAATATAAGAAAGAAAAGAAAATAGATAGCGAGTCGGCTTGCATATTTTATTAAGGGTCTAGTAGTAACAACCTAATCTTTCTCAATTCTATGGTAACGCAGCGAGGCTCTTCCCCCGTCCTTGCTCGATCGATCAAAGGCGTCCAACTACCCACTACTTCTCACTTATTCCATTCGCTCAGCAAAAACAAGAGCTTATTGAATCTTTGTTTAATTGTAAATTTCATCAATAAGTTTAAGTTATTGATTGAAATCTAACCAAAAGACAAAGGGGGTTCTTGGTGAAACCACTTGCTTTAACTACTGTATACAAGACACTTATCCTAAGCAGAAGAATACACGTTACAATACAGAGTGGGATTAAAGATACAAGAATAATAATAACGGAGGTAGAAAAAAAGAGAAGAATTGGATTTCATCAAAACAAAAAGAGAACGGAACGGAAAAGACAATTAAGAATCATAAGAGGATTGAGCCTCATGAAGGGTGTTTACACCAGAGTTGGTCGAGCTTGATGGTTGGCACATGCCTTAGGACTAAGGTCGAGTTGAGCGTACGAAAGTAGATTCTCATTCTTCTGCACGTCTTTCTTGAACCTCACTTGCAGTGACTTCCGGAGTAGCGGGCTCCCTTTTCCATTAGCTATAATAGGATAGATCGGTTTAAAACGCTCGTCCGTGTGATAGTGCGGGCTCAGCTCACACTTATAAGAATGACTCTCGAAGTGGGTAAAGTCTTTTCCTTAGATAGAGAAAGAAGGACTGTAAACAACCTGTCTTGAAAGTGGGTGGCATAATGAGCCTTACATTACTACTGTGTATTGAGGCCAGCCCCCTTTCTTTTATTCTGGCAGTAGAGTAGGACAGGAATTTAACAAATTGATCGGGATAAGAAGAGGTCTTTGGCCTTGGAATCCGGACAAAAAGACTATCCTATTATAGTATAGGCGAGCAGAAAGCCAGACGGAAAGAGTTTTTATAAGCTTTTTCATGATCGAGTAGCAAGAGAATCCTTAGTAAAGTAAGCTATTTCAAGACACACAACTCTTTCCTTTGATACACATCCACTATATCTTTGTTATGTAGCGAGCTTTAATATTGAGTCTTCATCCCAAGTGCGAGCAAAAGCTGCAAAATAAAAAGAAATAATATAATAAAATAAGGCATCTTACTTTTTAGAAAATGGAGCAAGCAAAGGTAAAAGTAATTTCAAAAGTCTATCCCTAGTTGAAGTTGAGTGAAAAGCTGCTACAAAGTAAGTATGAGTATATTATAAGGGTTCGTCAGAACGATACCACCTCTCGCTGTAGAAAGCAAGCTCGGCTAGACTATATAGGATAGTCTTTTTATACCTCTGTTATTAACCAACTACTGAGCCAATTATAAGAAAAGAGATTTAAAAATTGCAAATTGAATGGTCTCATGCCAGTCTTGCGTGAAAGTGACATGACATAATCATAATATAAAAAGGACCACCCTTTACCTTTACAACATAATAGCCCTCTTATTCCTTTAGAAAACACCTCAGCTCGTTCGCTATGAAAGCCTTCCCTGCTTCGGGACCCGCTCCTTAACTCTCACCCCTAACTTGTAAAGCGAATCAAATCACCAAAAGTCAAGTAAAAGCGTATCTGGATCGGGAAAAAATCATCCCATCTGGGTCGAATCCGAGCTTGTCCAATTCTCGTCTGCTTCCTGGGAAATGGAAGAAAAGAATATGATTCTACTTTCTTAATCCTATTACAGTGTTTGATTGAAGGATTACAATCGTAAGAAAATTGGACGATCAGTCGCTTGCGTTTCGTGAGGAATGTGAGCATGCGTCAACAAAAAGGGGGATGGTCGGGTGCATGGTTCACTATCACAAATAGCTATGTCATCTACAATCAATAAGGGCACTTCTGCCTCAACACCCGAAAAAGAAAAAAAAAAAGTTGGTTTGGTAACGCCGCTTTACTTGAGATAAATTAGACCCAGCTTAAGGCAAGAGTCTTCATTCTTCTTCCGCATCCCGTGATCGACGGACAACTCCTTTCATACATTTCACCCGCTTCATCACATAAGACCAGGAAACCCCCCTCCTGCTTATGTAGAACATTGCCGGGGCAAGGAAATTCTAAGGAAAAGGTAAAGCTCATTCCAAAAGACACCCACCCCACCAGCATATACTTAGCTTATTCTTCTTCTGAAGCAGCTTCCAAGCAAGGGAATTGACCCTCGAATGTGATAAGGCCCAGTAGTTGACATATCGTTTTAAGGCATGTCGTTTTGAAAAAAAAAAAGAAAGGGCGGGTTTGGTTCTTACCTGTCATAAGCCTGTTTGTTTTATTTTACCTTATTAATTAAGTATCAAACTCCAGCTAACAGAACGAAGTGTTCCAGCGAGAAACTTTGCATCCCGCCGCGGACTCCCCTTTTTTGTCTAATTACTTGCTTGCTAATGAGCCCTCTCTGCTTGGGAGTACGTATAATTGTTCATCACACGGTACAACAAGAAGGTTTCTTTGTGAACGCTGTGGTTCCAAAAGGTATGAGGTTTTAAGTAGTGCATATGTAGACGAGTAAAAGCCCGGAGGGGTGGGTGAATATTCAAGTGGTAAGGAGGCCCCGATTTATGCGCTACCCGAAAGATTAGAACGGTTAGAATCTTTTAACGCGAACTGTGTACTCGAAACCGGGTATTATATGGGTATAGGCGAGCCTCTTATGATCCTACCCCTTATAGATAGTCGAACCATTTCATATCTCAACTTCCTTTTTTATTCTGATCAATGCAGGGCGAAGTAAGGTAAGCCAGAAGGTAGAGCGGAAAGAAAGGATAGGGAAGTCTGTTGTTCAACCATATTGTAGATAAGTAAATAGAACTAGTTCAAGATGATTCACATCATTCAAAGAAAGGGCTTACACATCATACACTTTGTTTTCTTCAAATACAAGACTAGTAGCCGATCATCAACAGGACAGTTTCGAACCGATCCATCAAGCAATAACCTCTGATCCAAGTATCCCCTCGGACATGCACTATAACACCCTTTTTAAGAAAGAGCTCCCCGTGCAATTGGTTCCCCTTCTTATCTTAGTAGCAGTCGAATTTTTCTTTAAAAGAGTAAGATAGTAAAGAAGAAAAAACGAAAAGGTATGAGCGTTTTTTATGAATGCTCCCTTTAATCAGCCTAGTCAGCTCTTTTGACTCTTCTCAGTCAGGCTTGGGGTTTGGGACAGGTGCTTTCGCTTTCGTGGTTGGTGTAGTCGTAGAAGGAAACGGGTTTCCAAAGATATTGGAAGCTGTGCGAATCAGAGGGCATGTGAGAAAGTTCGATCGGTTGGTCGAGCACGGAAGTAGGTGAGTAAGGGATTAATCTTTTCTTAATTCAAACGCTCAAGAAAGGAAGAAGGGACGTGCACCAGCTAAAGAGGTGGGCTCGATCGGATTCGTCTTGGTCTCCTTTCGGGGATCATTTTTGATTTTTGATGTCTTTATATTAAGATTAAGAGGGCTCAGACCGAGAGTTACCTTTACTATACAGAAAGCTTATAGATGCATACGTTCGTCGATTATCTTCATTCGTTCAAGTACAGGCGTGAAGCCTTTGAAAGCAAATGCTAATGGTGTGACCCTCCTAGAGATCCTTTACTTACACGGAAATTCCAGTTGACGATGTTTAGATTATACGGCAAGAGCATGGCTTGTACAAGAGCTAGCTCACTTGCTTCCTCGTCCACGATTTCTACTTAACTTTATTTTCTTTCTTTGATTTGCTTTCGAGTCAGGCTTGCTTCCAAAATAGATGCCGCGTAAATACCTGCCCCTGCTTTCACCGATAAGTGAGGAGCGAGCCTATCCTCGCGTCGCGTTAGGGAGAGGAGGGGGTTCCTTTGATGGTAATGACGTAGCGTAAAGCCGTAGCGAAAGGAAGGAAGCGTAAGACCAATCCTTGGGCTTAGAACTGAGACTCAAAGGTGGGTTCACTAGCCTTACCTTAACCTACCTTAAGAAGACCATCGAATAAGAATTTCATTACACTTGGATAGGAGAAGGGCGTTTTGACCACCAACGTCGTTGGAAACCGAGACTGCACCGTCTGTGTTAAGAATAGGATAAAGTAGCGATCGGAACAAAACGCGCCGGTAAAGCAAGCGAGGCTTTTACTATTAGGATTACGTATAACTAAAGGATGAGAGGCTTTAGCCATAATGCCCTATGCGGCAAGACTTACTTGTTCCCTATCTAGGTCGGGGCTATAAACCTCGAAACCAACCTCCCCCCTAGATTGCCAATATTATGATAGATAAGGTAAAACTCTTTAAAAAGTCGTGAAGTCCTACGGACCCCTTAACTATACGGATAAGGGGATCCTTGATGTGTCTCCCATCTAAACAAGGGGCTATTCCTTCCTCCGATAATTGGCCCAACGACAAGGAAGCCCTGAATGAAGCTTTACTTGAGTACTTTGTAGCCTATCTCAGAAAGGGACTAAGGACCAACCCCCTTCTCTTTGCTTTTATTTTCTTTGCTTCTGATTAATACTTCTGTTTAATATGAAATAGATGAGTATAATTTGGAAAACCAACTACTGAAATCACTTCCGCTATTACAGACAGTACTATCCGAAATCTTGTAAAGGAAGCCTAAACAAGAGAAGGAGCACAGGGCATTTTAATGAATAAGTCGAAATAAGGAAAAGCCGACAGTAGTAAAGTCTTTTCCTTTGAGTTTAGTTTGGCTTTGATACATGCATTCGGAGAAGATAGTGCCAGTGGCGAAGCTGTCGTCAGCAAGTAGAAGAATACTCATGCTGGCTCCATATGTTATTTAAGATTGGGGAATTCCTGTCTGTTAAAAAAAGAACTGCAGTCTTGCTTTTGAAGAGCAAGAGACCCGCTAATGTTTTTCGAAGAAATTTCATAGTCGCGTCACCCTAACAGTGGAGGTTATACAAAAGCTTCTGGTAAGAATAGTATAACATCAGTTCAATAAGCATTTGGTGGAAAGACTCTCTCTTATAGTGTTTGCGCGGGTAGTGCTTGAAGTAACTTATTATTATTATTAAGTAGTTGTTTGAAACTGAGTAGATGATCAGATCGCAAATGTGCTCCCGCTACCCCGGTTTATGATCCTGCTGGTGATAATAGTCTTGTTCTTGAGGCTTTTTATTGTGGCTACCCATAGCAGCTTTTACCAATTTAGAAATATGGGTTTCGCAGCATGCTCTTTTTATTATATATGTTAAAGGTCATCTTTACTTGGTTACTTGTTAGAGTAAGGGCGCTACTGAAATCTTTTTTTTTTAGTCGTGCGTGTAATAGGTGTAAGCCTCGAAAGGCTTTGATTCAAGAAGACGGGTACTGCAAAGAAAAGTTTTCTTTAAAATTCTACCTTACTGATCCCAAAGAAGATTTCTGATGAAGTATTCGGAGACGAAGTCAAAGAAGAAAGAAAAGGACATGCTCCTGACCGAGCTTTCCCTGAAACTGATGTTAGCCGTGTCGGTAACGAAATTTCTGAAACTCTCTCTCTCTGGTTTGCCCTAGAATTTAGCTTCTTTTGAGTCGAATCTTGTAGCTTTGACAACCACCGTAAGAGGTGTGATGTTCTACGCGAATTCACTTTAGAAGGACATCATACCAAAGTAGTACAATTAAGACTGCGATATGGTTTTCTTTTCTTCATCGTCTCAGAGGTTATGCTCTTTGGTTGTTCGAAGGAAGTGAGTGTACTCCGCCCCAGTCTCTCTTTTTTGTTGTTTGAGAACGACTGGAGTTTTTTATTCAGGAAATGGCTTTTCAGTTAGAAAGACGGCGGGTGAGGAGCAAGATCGACTCCCTTTTCATGAAAAAAGCAAAGTTCTTAATCCAAGGGCACGTGCTCAGATTGAAGGATCATCCGTGGGTCCGGTAGTTCATAAGCAACTGAGGATTTGACCAGAAGTATTCCCGGTTCTGAACGCTGCGCCAGCCAACTAAGATCATTCTCCGCTACGCTATGAAAGGAAGAAGGCTTCTCCCTTCTTTTTCTGCTTGTCAGTCAATTCTTTTTCGACGCTTTCACTAGCGTTCAAGTGTAAAGAACCTCGCGCTACATCTGATCTTAGATCTATGAGTCATTTTTGACAGACGAAAGGTATGCATCATCTGTTTTATTTTACTGAAAGAAAACAGAGTCTCTTTTGCGGATGTTCGGTCTTACCATTATAGGTCTTCGAAAGGTGTCTTGTTCTCTTAAGGAGAGCAAGATGATCCTGATGTGTCTGCCCGAAACCTACCTTCCACGGAAACCTGGAAATAATGCGTAACATACTCAGTTACCATTTTTGTTTGTGTAAACCTTGAAGTCCGGTCTTCTCGAGATAATATTATTTATAGGATAAGCTCTATTCGTTGTCAAGGAAGTAAGTAGGTTCGCAAAGCAGAGTTTAGACACCAAAGCGAGTAGGTCAAAAGCAGATTTAGGGAAAGAGGGTTGGTCAAAGGCTGAATTCGTTTCAAGAAAAGTAGGTCGATGAAGTCTTTTCTTCACTTAGGTTTGACCTTGAAGGAAGCAACCCGTCGGTATGTCAATATCGTATCGGATGGGATGCTTGACTTTACTTTATATGCCTCGATTATCACGAAAACAAGGAGCGAAGGTCTTCGTAACAACATGCCTGAAGACGTGGACACTAGATGGGCACCGAATACCTTTCTTTTTTTTTTAGGCGCTAAGCCCCTCTTGACTTCAGAACGTAGGGGGGGGGGTAGTTTAATCTTTCATCTGTCTGCCCATCATAATAAGCGGCAAAAGTGATAAATTTCGTTCAAAGTTTCCGTTCATAGATGGATGAACCAGCTCAGCGTCTTGTTTGCGGCATTGAAAAGAAAGCCTATTACATATAATTAAAGTAGGGACTTGGCTTTTTAGGAGATGACGTTTTACGCCCACACCGCTATCGTTCATAGTCCTGGTCCTTTGCATACGTTCAAGAAAATCATCCAAGAAAGACTGTATAGGAGCGTTAAGCCGGAAGTTCCAAAAAACTAACTAGTTAAAGAAAGAATTCATTCAAATACATGTGGAATAATAAGCTGCATTCGAGCCTGCTTTCGCCCTCAAAAAAGCTCCTTATTATATTAAAAAAGCTCCTCCGCTCGCTCCATCGGAAAAAGCGGGTTCCTTGTTCTAATTGTAAAGTCAAATAGATTACGAGCTCTCGCTCTCGAGTCAACTTCCTCCTGCTCTGGGGCGAGTGAAATTTATATTGCGAGGGAAGCGCTAACATTGGGTTCTGCCCGAGATAGGACTTTAGTATTTCACATCTTTTTTCTTTTTTGACACTTCTTCGGTGCAGGCACGCTCTGTCCTTGGCTTGGTTGATTTGCGTATAAGAAAAGACCTCGAGTAAAGCCTTGTTAAGGTATCCTACCATTAGTTTTCGATGGGTCATTGGTCCGAAGGAAGATTGATTCACTTCAGTTCCCGTGCCTTCTTTCCCTCCGATCCTTATGAGCATTAAAGCGGAAAAAAAGAGGCGCACGCGCTACAAGCACCCTTCCTTAAACCTCATCATTTTATACACAAGGATTTCATAAATAGTAGCACCGCAGTCAAGCATTAAACTTATCTCTTAAGAATAGGCGCAGCATTACTTGCCCTAGTTGCATATATAAGACAGGGGTCAGCTTTTAAAAACTCATTCTGTGAGACCGGTGCCACGGTCCTGCCTTCAACTTATTTTAAGAAGATTCAATGAAAGATTGGAGCATAGCATTCTTATTATTGGTGTATAGATAATGCCATCTTAATTAATTTTGAGGCGTGCACTCTTCTCCGAAGATCTTACTTACCTATAGTAAAAGAAAAAACCATACTCTTAGCTGTCAAGTAAAGGCTTTAAAAGTCAACTCGCTGCATAGATTCGTGCTCGAAGCAACTGGCCATTCCCGAGAAGCAATCCCTGCACCCAAGCTGTCTGCCCAAGATAATAGTGTCACTGACAGGCTTTACCGCCGGTAGAGGGGGGCTTTAGATAAGAGATACCACCCACCAGCAATAGGTACCGAGCGAAAGTAGTCCCGGAGCAAGAGAATAAAGAGTATATAGTAAAGGAAGGAGTGAAACCTTTTTCCATAAAAATAATATAAAAAGGGGATTTGACGAACTACCTTACTCAAGATAGGGTTTCTCGGCCGAATACCGCCCGTGATCTCTGGGTAGTGCATTGATAACATGTTTGATTGCACGGATGGAACCTCATATTTTTTCTTTTTTTAGCTTTTTTTTATTGAACCAAAGGTAAGAGAGATTATCTACTTGACAGGATAATCGTGAACGGGTCGTGAGTGTACTTTTCTTTTCATCTTCCTATTCTAATTTGTATAAAAGTCTTCCTTGTGGATCTCGCGAGTTGGGAATTAGAGCATGAAATCTCCGATTGGAAAATAGTGCTAAAGAGGCTCGAAATTGAGAAGATTCTATTGAGACCGTTGTTAAAATGTTACAAGCCTATAAATTTCTAATTTCTTTGACCGAGCCTCGTTAATAAAAGAGAATTTCTTGCCTGCTGATCTCCCTCGGATCTTAAGTCGAAGTTGTAAGCATTAAAGATTCCCAAAGCTTTATTTGAGGAAGAATTAAATAGAAAGGGCATGGCTTTGGGTTCCCTATGTCGGAAAGTCCTCTCGCTCTTTCTGACTGAGAACGTAGAAGAAAGAGAAAGAAGAAGGGTCCCGCATTACGCGCGGAATTGTATGAGTACGCCCAAATGGAACTCCCTGCCAGCGGTTTTTTCTGATCAACGATGAGACTAAAGAAGCATTTGCTCAACAAAATATCCTATCTATAGTTAAATGTCAGTTAAATGTCCAATGTTAGAGGTCGATCCTTTATTTATCTTTGATCGAGAGTGGTGCATGGCATAAGTATCTAGTAGGGGCCGAAGCTGTGAGATTGGGAATTTAATCTGACAGGTACTCTCAAGCAAGCCAGTTTAGGAAAGATGCTGCGTTACAGATGCTTAGGGCTTTGTTCCGCTATCATCCATAGGCTAAGCCGTTTCCTCTTCGCCGTCAACCGGACCATCATTTGTCTCATTAAGTTCATACACTTCATTTTCATTTGAAAATGGGACCGCGTCTTCGTAGGCTTCACTCGCTTCATAGATTCTGCTTGCTCCGTTCAAAGGAAAAGCGGTTCAAAACTTAAATAAAGCAAAGGGAAAAAGTTTAAAGTTTCTCGGGGATTTCTGAAAGAGAGTCTCTATGCTAAATAAAGGACACCCTTAGATTAGGGTAAAATAATGCATACCTCAAGAATTATGAAGCTTCTTATAATTGATAGAGCTGATTTTTCTTTCAAAGGCGAGCGCTGCCCTCAAACCTTTCTACTGAAAAAAAGACATTCTGCTGTACCTTACGTTGGTTTCCGATTCGGTCATCCAGCCTGACCACCCCCCTCTTTCCTATTTTCCGCCATTCAGGTGCTGTTTCGCTACATACTTCCACTCGTCCGTTACAGGAGATTTCTTTTCAAGCTGCTTCCTCTGTCAACTGTCAATGCCCTTACTTTTTTTTTACTTGTGGGGGGCCTTCTCATGCTTTAGAAAGAGAAGGGAATATAAAAGAGGACTGTTTCATTGCTATTCTCCTTGAGATTTATGATCCGCTAATTGCCGGAAAACCCCAGCAAGAGTGAAAACCCTCTGGTTCCAAAAACTGGAAGATAGAGGATTTAGGTAAAGTGGGGTTTGGATTATAAATTGATCACTAAGAAGCTAGATGTGATTGATGAGTTTGGTAAGACAAAAGCTAGACCTTTCCATTCTACCACGGACACGTATGTGAAACTAAGCCTTAACTTAAACAAGGGATCAAAACCCACTATTTCACTTGTAAATGAAGTACCCGCTCCTACTTCAGCTGGTAATGCGCCAATCTCTGCTTCTTTTGGTCCAACCGCGGCTTCATAAGAGTACTTCGAAATCTCTTTTGATTTCTCTTAATTGATTGAGATGGAATTGAAGCGACGGAAAGATCTTTGCTGCAAGGTGAGTAAATGGGACGAACTCATTTGGCTCTATCCCCCGAGAAGGGATTATAAAAGCACAAGAAAAGGGCTTTTGTGCCAACGAGTAGAACGAATGGATCGTTGCTGGCAACCGATCAAGTGAGGGTCCGTCAGCCGCTTATCCCTTGATAACTCAATCTTTGGTAAAAAGGTAAGAATTTCTTTTTATACATTTGGTTTGCCAACACACTCATTATATACCCTTTAGTTCACGCATTAAGTAAGTCAGTAGAAGAAAGAGACTTTTCCATGGGATCCAATCAAAGATGTTTTTTTCTATATGCGCGGTCCAATCACATCGCACGAAAGAAAAGCACTAAGATGATCATTTCATGGATTACGCTCGCCCTTTCCTTAATGCGCATTCTATAATTTTTAAACTACTTAAACTACATTGATAAGGCGCACCTATGAACTTATTCTTTCATAGCATTATAGTTTGACAAGAAATATAATCAATAAGAAGACAGTTGCACTTGATCGTGTAAAAAGTTAGCCAACCATGCAAATAGGTCGTTCACTAGCCTAAGAGAACGGGTTTATTTCCTATATGAAAGCCTCTTTACTTAAGTGCATTTCCACTAGGAATCTTTGAAGGCGCAAAAAGTGCTTTTTTATGAACTTGCATAGTCATATAAGTGAAGTTCGTCAGCCGTTGATACTTGGTTTACGCTCGCAAGGAGCTATGTCAATCGGCAGAGCTTGGATTAGAGCCAATGTTTCGACTGTGTTGCGCACATTATACTAAAATTTCTTTTTTAGTAATGTTTTTTATTTTATAAAGCTACTTTTCCTGCTCGTTACATACATTTTACCCGCTTCTTACGAAATAGAATGCTCTTGTCCGATTCGATAAGTAGTTTGGAACGATTGCCCGAACATGTTATTCCAGCATATAGAATTCGGGCTCGCCCTGTTCGAACTTTTTTCAGATAGCGCCTGGGTACGCACGCATTCCACCATGAAAGATCTTTGCGATCTTCATTTCTTCTTGGGAATTGAAGCCAAACTTACGCTCTAGTCTTGACTCAGACTAAATAAACCTTGGATCTGCTTACTCGCCTCATATGCAAGACTGAAAGTTGTAAAACGCATCTTACGATATTCAGAGGGGTTTGAACCTTGAACTAACCATCACTATGGGACCGTTAACCACTTCTCCGATACCGGCGGGGCGGCACACACCATTAATTAGCCTTCTTGTGCTGCAATTACAGTTGGCCGTGTCTTTAGCTCTTTTTCGATGTGACATGCGCCTCCGCTCGAGACCAATCTCGGGAAAGACATTGAGCCACATATTTTCTGAATACTTAAGCCGAAGGATAGGCTCTTGTTTCCATAAACCATAAATAAGAATCTGGTTCTGAGGAATCTTCTTCCCGCATTAGCTCGACCGGGGGAATTAGGTTCGAAATCTTATTGTTTTGCGTCAAATCTTGGAAAAAAGCTCCTCTATCAAGGGTGTTGGTGCGGCAACAGCCATGTTGCCCATGATAAAAACATTATGATATGATAAAGAAGGTTTAAAAAAAAGCATCTTTCCCACTATTGGTGGGTGAAGTGGTACACAGAGAACACTGCCATATGTAGCTGGAACAGAAAGACTGTCGTCTTACGTTACGTGCATTGGTTTAATTTAAGGTGGGCCATTGTTCTTTTATTTCTTGAAATTTACCGTTCCACTGGATCCTCTCCTACATAACTTCAAAAGGAAGCCATTCGATGCGTCCCTCGAAACATAGTATTGGGCTTAAGCATTTTATTTTCCAAGGTTACAGGGTTCAAAACTAGTAGGCAGAAGAATATTTTGCTTTACGAAAAAAGAGGGTACTTAATCTAGTAGGTTTCTACCAAAGAGGACTATGATCGACCTATTTAAAATTAAAAATCTCATTTAACAAGACTTAAGATGAAACTGGGCTCATTAAAGGGCCAAGATTGCCTAAAGGCTCCGGAGTGGTACGGGTACCATTTTCCGCCTCTCCCCCTCTTTCCGCCTCTATTTATTTATAAGGCCCAAGCAGAAGACTACTCTTTTCTCTACTGGTGGTAAGAAGACAGAAAGTTAATCTTCAATTGCCGTCAACTAAAGAAGCTGCTAGCTAGTTACTCAAAGTAGTTAGGTAATGAAGCAATATATAATATACCACTATACCTTTACTTTTGTACGCTACTAACTATATCCATATGTATCGGTTAAGGTCCCCACCCCAACTTTCTTGGGTCGATAAAAAGAATGAAATCCTTAGATGCATTTGATCATTAATGAATAAGGTCCACTATTATATATAAGCCTAAAGCCCCTATAAGCAGAAGGGGGGATTACGATCGCTCCTAGGAACTTATAATGGATGAATAGCGGTCTAGTGTGCTCCGGTTTTGAGCCCATGCTTTTGAAGAATGAGACCTAATGGAGAATCCTTGGCCCCCTCTTATTAAGGGTGCTTGTGATTTTAATTTAGAGATTAAGAGAGATCTCCTTAAAGTCTATTGGTCCATATGAGATGGGATATCCTTCTTAACATCCGCTTACTCCGGAATTTCTGTCTAAGATACGCGAGAAAGTTTCACTCCCTCTCTTTAGTGTAGGCATTCAATCTGTCATTTCGATAAAGACATTTACAAGCTTGGTTGTCAGTCCTATAAAATAAGTAAGTTAAACAAAGGAAAGAATAGGGTGACTTGGCAAAGTACACATACATAGTATAGTCAGAGAGAGTTTTGGTCAGGTGCTAGAGTAACCGCGGAAATTTTAAACTTTTGTTACATATTATAAGAAGGATCACCCCAAGCCTTAAAAAAATGGGAGGATTGCAGCGACCCTTTCTCATACGGGGCGATACTGTTCTCAATCTCTATGTTAATCTCAGTCAATATAGGAAATGCTTGGCTAATCTCAATCCACACCGGCCTAGGCCAGATTGGGAACAAAAGTCCCGATCTGATCTACTGTAAAATCCAGCATTTATAGGTCTATTACCCCCGAGAATATAACCACAAGTATTGGGTACGCTATCTTCAGAAGTAAAAGCCTGTGCTGTAGAAGTCAATCTGTAAGAGAGTAGGCAGGAAGCAAAACGTGATGACCCAAGAGGGCTTCTTTTATTATTTAAAGCGCTCCACCTCGTTCCAACAACAGCACTTTGTGATTCGCCGATAAGATAGTAGCCAGCAAACAACCAGCGGTGCCACCCCCGACAATTACATAGTCATAATAGTCTTCCACAGGAAACGCTGTGGCATTCCGAAGATAACCGGGAGTAAGGATTGTGCCAAATTCTTTTTACCTAGAAAGCAAAGATCATGGACTGTGCTGCATAGCTTTCTACCCCCCTATTTCCAAATTTCAAAGCCAAAGAAAGTATCTTGCTGCCCCTCACCTAAGGTTCTTATCCTCAATATGGTCTTTCATTATTATTGTATTATTGAATGAATTCATATGAAGCTAACTCCCCATCCCACCATCTCATTCTGGGTAAGTAGTCTCCAGCACGGATTAACTTCGTTTAGAAAGTTAAACCTCTCACGAAACAAAAAAGCAAGATCTTTCTTTTGTGCTTTAATAAATAAGAAAGTAGGTAATTTGGCTTTCTTGTGAGAAATCGGGGGGAGCAGGGGTTGGCTGTAGAATCCATCCCTCTCGGCAGAGGGCGTTTACTCTTCTTTTTTTTTCTTTCACAGTTTCAAGGTTTAAAAAGACTTCCTTGTCATAGAAGTCGATGACATCCAAAGCGGTATGCTCCTGTTATCTATCTCCCACCACCAGCAGCATGTTATCATTAGAAGCCTCCATCGCGAAGGTCTGAACAATAGAATAGCGGACTTGGAGAATAAGAATAGTAGTCGTGCAACTAGCCAAACAAGTATGAGTTCTCAAGGGAAAGATGAGTCCTTGACTCGTCAACCAGTAAAGTTTATAAACACCAATCGGAAAAGACCAAACAAAGGATAGAGGGGAAGGGTTATAGATTTATAAAACTTATAACCCTGTGCATGCCGGCAAATCTATAAACATGAGTGAGAAGGCGGCTCGGCTCCATCAGAACATCTGGCAATACTGGGACCTGGAGGGCCGTAACGGTAGGATCTCATTTTAACCTGTATAATGTAAGTACAGTACTCGTCTGATGGGTAAGGATCTTCCTGAGCTAGAAGCTTCCTTGATTATAAAATAATCAAAGCATACTATTAAAAGGCTAAGTTACCTGTTAATGAAACAAGCAGAATAGAATAAGAACTTGGCTTGACCTGTCCGCCTATCACGAGGATTCTTCAACCGAGTAGATGAATTTCTCAATATAGCTTCTGTCCGTAGAAGTAGCTTTGTCCAGGTCCCTTGTTCTTAAGAAGGATTTGGATGAATAATAGGTACGATATAATAGGACCGGTTGTTTTACCCACCAATAACAGCAGCGCCCCACCTATTTCAGATGAACTCCCCTTCATCAACCTCGGCTGATTCATCTACTCCTGCTGGATAACTTGGAATTTCTGAAGCTTAGTCTTTCCCCAACCTGGACGGCGTCTTTTTTCTTGTTTATCTATTTTATAGGGTTTTTATGCCATAAGATTTTAGTCTACTTGATCAGATGTTTTTTCGACTGAGGATGCCTCTTCCAAACCCCCTTTTCTTTTTTATATGTTCACATGGTTCTACATTATTATATGGACATAAGTTCCGCGGATGCCAAGCCCGGAGATACCAGAAAAAATTTCTACTCCTCGAGTTTAATTGTGGATTTACCAATGATGCTGATCTTTAACTTTAGCTGTGCATGAGATTTTATTTGACTTAGCCTGGTTCTAATATTCGCTTTGTTTTGAAAACTAATTTTTTTTATGCTTTGGGCTAGAAATCCGATTTGGAGGGTGCCCTTTTGCTGTTTGTTCAAAGTTCACCTGCTTCCATAGCTGCGTCTTCCGCTTTATCATCAACAACTACCGCGACTGCCTCATATACTTCTTCTACTCGCTTATTAGATAAAGCTTCGCCCTCACCCTCCTTGTCGAATGCAAATGCAAGCCTTCACATAAGAGGGAATTACAAGATAGAATTTATTTCACTAATACATATAGGAATTGAGCAAGGTAAGCACCTCTGCCCACAAAAATCATAAAAGGAGCCTTGGTCAGACCATTAGGAAGAGGTCACAACTTTGGATTTTACTAATAAGAAAGGGCCTCTGACTAAGTTTACCTTTTTGATGGGCAATACGTTGGAGCGGTTTTAGCTAGTTAAAATGACTACTATACTTGTTCTTCATGTTGTTTAAGGTGAGACTTAACACCTTTTTAGGGTATACTTGATTGAAGGATCCCAAATGTGCTTTATGATACGCGTTGTGGATGATAATCCTTTTAGAAATGCGCAGACGTACGTAGACGATATATTATAAGATGGGAAAGAAGCCTTCCTTTTGTTTTGGTTAGGGAGATACCGGAAAAACCTTTTCAATAATGCATACCTACTAGATAGAATTCCTTTCGCCAATTAATGAGATGAACGTACATCTTCCAATAGTTTGCGTGTGGACGTAGCCGGTAAGTCTCTTTTACCCTCGAGTTTCTTACCAAAGCATTAATAATGAATTAGTGGTGGGGTCATTAAAGAGGTACTTGCCCAAGCTTTTTTACATAAGAAAAGGTCGCTGAGAAAGCCTTTGGTTTACCCTTCTCTGCGCTTGACTGACTATCCTAGTCAATAAAAAAAAAAGAAGTATGATGCGATGTAATGGATTCCATGAGAAATTCCTTTGATTTTACTTTACATAATGATCGTACGCGGGAAGCTTTAATCTTTGCATAAAACGGAAGTTTAGTTGAGGATGCAACATAGTAAGTTTAAGTTGGTGCACGAGAATTCGAAGAAGAGGTCTTTGAGGTCGAAGACGCAGTCGATGATCAGACAGGCGCTACTGCACCGTACCACGAACAAGGAAACCTGGAGCAGGAAGGCGGCACTTAACTCCTAGGGTATTTTGCATATGAATCTACTCAAGAGGCCAGACACACACGTAATCGAGGAAAAAGAGAAAAGAGCACATAGTTTGTTTCGACCTCTCTGACTTGGTTGAGATAGGAAAACAGGACTACATGCAGCATCAAGAATAGATGCGCCGGTTGACCAACTATGCCAGCCAGTAAAAGAATTGCATTTCGGAAAAGCGTTCCTAGAATATAGGAGGTACGCCAGTCAAACCAAGATAAAAAGATCCCCACAAGTAATTAATTCATCCGGTCACCTGGTCGATCCCATATCCAATACTAGTGAAAACTACCACTTGGTGCCCAAAAACCGAGATTTCCGTCTCGTCGAAGACAGTCACAGCTTGCCCATTAGCCTACTACTATGATAGAATCATACTTATATTAAGGGGGCACCCGTTACGAGCCCATTAATTAGAGGCAACAAAAGGCGCGAGGTTGATAAGATTCTCGCATTAACTTTTTCTTGCTTCGGGAATAAAGTTCAAAGTGGGTTATACTCTCCTGCTAATAAGAAGTTAATGATAATGATGAGCGAAGTTCTATGCCCATCATCTATAAGGGGGCCGTTTCGCTTGTTCGTGTGTGAAAGAATGTCACGTTAATGTACTTGTACTGTTGTATCCGTATCGATATGCTGATACGAGTTTTTTCCATGCCTGTCCCTCGTTTTGAGTCTTCTTTTTTTTCTGGGATTCCTAGCCTCAGATAAGGCAAGGGGGAAAGTTAGGAGCGTATGCTGTTACATTTTCGGGGGGTTTCTTCCTTATGATACTATGTTCGGGAAGAGGAGTCTAAGAAAGCCTCTTCCCGTTGGGACGAGTTATGGCAAGAAAAAAGTAGGTACGGGTTAGTTGCACTTTTTTCCCCTAAAGTTCAAGGATTTTTATACTGTTCAGTCGATTCCCTCCTGCCTCTCTAACTCGAGAATATTATGCTGTGCCATTAATATTAAGGGTGGAATGTTCAATCACAAGAGCCAGATTTACCGCTGTAAGATGGGTTTCTCTCACCCTTTCCTTTAATTACTTCTTTTTATGAATTCGCTTTCTTAGTTTAGTAAAGTGAGCTCTGTAAAAGGAAGTAAGTAATAAGTAATGGGTCCTTCTTGGCCTTTCTTCTCACCCACTACTAACTCGTAAGGTAGGTCGCGTATCTATGTCATGATATTTTAGCCCCGGAAATATTCGAGCCGGGGGGCGCAGCTTCCCTTCACCTATCCAATAAGTTCACCCGCAAACCTATGCGCTTTCTTGCTCATGAGCCCTAAGATCTCTTGTACGCTCGTTTAAAAAGGTAAGAAAAAAGGAGGAACTTACCAACGGAATCCCCCTAACGAGATGCCCATTCCTAGTGGGTATTTGGAAAAAGGGGCTGATATTACGTTTTTGTCATAGGTAAAGGTGTAGAAAAAAAATATAAGAATGAAGCTCCATAGGACAATCCAGTTAAGTATGTTTTCTGCTTGCTCGAGGACGCATCACGATGAAACATCACTTACGCGCCCCCCTCTTCGCTCAAGCTGCTATGCACTCTCCCCGGATGGTCGAGTTTCTTTCATACCTTGACTTTCATGTCGTGCTAAGAAGATAAATTGGCGGTAGACGCGTCTTAACCGATAAGTAGCAAGTAGGGTGGTGCACCTATCAAGTACTTTTGTTGTTTTTCACTCATTCTTTCTTTGCCTGCAACATGCTCGATTACATTTGTTTAGCCCGTTGGTTCAACATAAACTTCGACTGACCCAGCACTGGCACTTTACTTTACTAGGGTTGGCACACCTACTTCCGTCTGCCTCATTCTTTTTGAGTTGGCACTGCAGCTTGCCTTAGAACAGCTTGCTTTGGAAGAGAAGTGCACTTCTTTACCTTTATTGCCAGGGCGAAAAGAGAAGGGGGCTCGCATTGGTGAGGTCAGATTTCTATCAATCTCGATATATCAAGGGGCCCCGCTTTCTATGCTCTCCAAAGGGGGCCATCGATCCTGTAGTGTTTTTTTCGAGCTGGGTTATCAAAACTAAGCTTGTGGGCATTCTCAATCCTTCAATTTAATGAGCATAGTTTGGTTTCAAGGCCGCACTCCCCCTTTTGTGGACGGATTCCCTTAAACTGAAGCCAGCCGTATGCTTAAAGAAGAAAGCCCGAATCCTACGTATTTAGATCGGTAATCTCGCGCAAATCCTGTGCGGCCTATATTCTTGTTAACCAAACAAAAAGTAGCTAAGCTATTTCAATATTAAAGGGGTAGGAAAGCAAAGTCAAGTAGTGGTGTAAAATGCCACTCGTAGTGCTACTCTGTCTCAGATGCAACCCTTTGTCCTGTTCGAAGAGATCAATAAGCTCACTCATCAGTCTTTCACCCCTTCTTTAACTAGAGGCGGGCAGGTACTAAAATTGGACTTCTATTCTCGGGTACACAATCTTATTCGTCAACCAACCTACCGACGGGATCTCTGAGGGACCTTGTGCTGCGGTACTTGACTCTCTTTACTGGCGATACTTTCATCTGCTTCTTCCCCTTGGTTTTACCTGTGATCGTACGCATATGTTGCTTTTGTTTATTAAAGCCTGAAAATTCATTTTTCTTGTGGGCCCTAACACTACAGGTGCACAAAACAAAGTTTTTTTTCTTGATTTCGCGGTGCTTTCTCTTTCAACCGTTTTCATCCGTTTCTGCTTCAATTGGAGTAACTTTACCAGGATGCTCCTTTTACATTTTTATTTGGTGCTATAACCCCTCTTTGTTATATGACATAGGGAGATGCCAAAATCCTTTACCCTGTCGCTTGGTCCTTGCTTACTAGCCTGGTTAAGTCGGGGGCTAAATTAAGTCTGATCATGTCTGAAAGTTGGTGAAAGTAGGTTCCTTAAGTAGGCTCAGCAATGAGATTAGCTCACTTCCTTACGTGCAGTGGCAAAGAAAAAATTATCCACTTTCTTTTATAGAACGTGCCCATTTGTAACAAGAGGTTGAAAATACCGCATAGGCGGCTAGCTTTATCCGTCACCCTGCTGATGGTAATCCTCGTATAAGGTCATACAACAGAAATCGAAAAGAAGTTGGTATCCTTGGTTGACGGGCCCTTCTAAACAAATTATAAAACAAAGGCAAAGAAGATAAGAATAATATGGGTGCCCCGCGCTCTTCACTGAATTGACTCGCCCCTTTGATTGAAGCCCAAGAAGGCTCTTTCTGGGGATTGGTTTCGTGTGCTTGTATTCCAGCTCTATATTATATAGAATAAGGTTCAATTAAATGGATGAAAGATTTATCGAGTTCATAAAGTAAGGGTTTTATTCGAGTCGTAACAAAAATCAGATATAGTTTGCAATCTAAGGGCATTCGAGTAGGAATTACCCGCGCTTTTATTTGGCCAAATAAAGAAAAGTCTAAGTTCTTAATTGAAGATACTTGTTTCGCGCTTTCAAACTAGAATACGAGGTCGAAGTCATAGCTTTTTGACTGCGGGTTCGATTCCTGTTCTCGTAGAAAGACTGTCTCTGTTTGGTACGTGGTGTGCGTAGGCAGTTCCACCCGCCGTGGTTTAAAGGGCGGAATTCCTCCATAAAAATATCCCGAAGTTCTTTTACTTTTAAGTTTTATAGTACAAGTGCTTAAAAGTGAGCTCCGTAAAGACATGTCTGAGGGTCAGACCATTGCACAAGTATTAAAGATTTTTTTATAGGAAGATTAAGGACCTCTGAGAACAACTATGGTTTTTTTACACATAAAAATATTTGAGAAGTCCTTACCGGCCTTGAAGGACACTTCAACTGTTTTGTATACTGCTTGAGGTTACAGGCCATTTTGACCCTTTAATATCGAGTGGGAAATACTCTGATCTGTAGGTATCAAGTTTCTAGTATTGATTTCAAGATGAGCCCCTTTCCAAGCTACGTAAAACAAGTGGAAGAAAGGAGTCCAATGGCTCACTCTTAACCTCAACACATCGTCGGTGAGTGAACCTGTTCACCTGCTTTTCTTTTCTGATAACACTTTTTCCAGAGATCTTAGATTTCTTTTTTTTTTTTATGAGCGCAGCGTAGGTTCTGAGTTTGCGTTCATGAATTCTCGTGGCTTGAGGATGCGCATATGCAAGTGTTATAGCGGAGTCTACGTCATCCTTAATATTTCAATGGAAATAGCCGCTGAGTAAGCTTTAGGTTATGATGAGTAAAGATGCCCGACCAGCTAGCCTAACCGGTTAATTAAATAACAAGTATTTTACTAACTCTGCACGCTTTTTGGGGGGTCGAAAGCATCCTTACAGGACATACAAACTCTTCCTGAAGAAAGAAGCAAAATGGACGCTGATCTGGAAGCTGCTATAGTCTATAATGAACTGATGATGGATAGGTACAGAAGGTGGTTGGTTCCTCTATTTTTATATCCACAAAAACTTTTCTTGGACAACAACTAGGGAAGCTTCAACTTGTTCTCGAAGAAAGCGAGGTAAGGAGAGTAAGGTATGTAGCGAGCAGTCAGCCTTGAGTTCTTAGTTCGTGAGCAAAACCCCGAGCACCCCACATGGATGCTACGCTAAACTATAAATATTAATTTTGGTAGTTTGTATTCGGGAGATAATATAATAAAAACAAGAGCAATTTGTGGCCGAGAGATAACCTTGATGAAGCCGAAGCTGGTGATCATAGATACAAGGGAAAAAGGGGGATTCCGTTCTACTATTAATTACTTGTCTTTGGAAGCCCCTTTTATGAATCATTTGACTTTAGAGGAAGAATTTAGTAAGCAGCTGCGGATGAGAGCTTCGCGCCTTCTTTCTTATGCTGTACTGGTGCTACATTGAGACCCTTCTAATACCAGTTACCAGTTCAACGGGTCCATTGTCCACAAGGTTTCTCGCCGAGGGGATTAATCATTTGTTATCGTCCACTTTATTATCCTCTGGCCGGTCTAGGTATGCAATGCAACAAGGATTTAACGTCCACTGGGATGATTAAACTTTCAAGAATTCACATTCTAGGGAAATCGATCTACGCCCGAGGCTCCTTATCTTAAGAGATACGTCGAGATCCTTTTCCTTAAGATCGTTGGAACCATCCGACGGCGTGGTATTGGAAAGGTATTACCTCCCGTCTCGCTCTTTTCTTTTTTCAAGTGTAAAGCCTTATTAAGAAAGGTTCAATTCCATAGAAGTGGTATGGAATTGTCATGTCATGAAAGATAAAAAAGGCAACCCGAATGCCCTAGTATGTATGTTACCAGTCGAGCTAAATCCCATAGGTAGTGGTTCTCTGAATCGTAGGGTGCCGGGCGAGATCGATATGAACGCAAGTGAGAGCTGGCATGCTCAGGCAGTGTTTTCTAATCTTCCTGGTCTAGTCCGATTCTATTCGGGTTGAAAACTGTTATGATGATCTAATTAATTATAGGCAGTGAGACTAAGCCTCGGCTGCCTCTTCGTTTGATGCTTAACTGGACAGGGATTTTTCCCCTTTTCTTTTCAGATAGCTATTTGTAAACTCAGATCTGATATCACGTCAAAGAAGACTAGGAGAAGACCGAACCCATAGTCGGTCGTACCTTTCGTAAAGTAAAAACGCTAAAAAGAGTCTCTACTCCTTACTAAAGTACAGGCAATCTCTGGTCAGCCCTTTTCGTTCGTATACTATTTCTCCATCGAATAATAAAGACTTAGAGTCTGAGTTGACTGGAACAGCATGGGTTAATCTCATGCCTAAAGATACAGAAATCTAAGTAAACTACCAATGACCTTATGGCAGGTCTGGTACGGTGGGCTAACCCCTTCTTCTATAAAACTTTCTTCTCTCACTTGAGCTATGGATGCATCACGCTCTGCTGGAGGATTGTAAGGGGAATCAATCATCCGATTCGTACAAGTCGAGTACTAGCTTTCTCATACACCTCTCCAGGACTTGTCCTAATGTTTTAAAGGGGTTCCTTTCTTATCTTAATTAAAGGTGAAGACTGATGAATAAGCCCATAGGATATGCAGTTTTACTTCCCGAGTTAGATGAAGGCGCAGTAGATGTACCGGTCGAAGCCTCTTGCCTTTCTTAGTTAGGCAAATGCTATGTTCTTTCTTTTTCCTCTTGTTTGCTTGTCTGCTCGGCTGCTACTTGAGTTTGTCATGAACGGACAGACTCGTACTATGGGCCTAATTTTTTTCATATTAAACTATATCTTGATCTATGTTTGAAGTACTCTCCGGGGGTCGACGATCAGTCGTCTTTCTTCTTCTAGGTCTGTAGGTTTGATTCTTTTGTACCCTGGAGCGTGTACTGACTGAGTCTACGGGATACTTTCTTTCTCTCGAGCACTCCCCCCTGACGAAACATTTAGTGGCTTAGCTTGTTCTTGATCGAAGGTAGTGGACCTCGCTAACGATCGCTGTGGAAGATCTCAAAATGAAGACCACAGGCAGCATATCCCCTTAGTTTGTGAAACATAATGCAAGAGTCTCAGTTTACTCCCTTGGTAAATTTGATCGTCGAATTTCATTTCATTAGGTTAGAGAGAAAGTATAGGTACTGGTTATGATTCTACGAATTTATTCTCAAATTCAAAGAGAGGTTTACCTTCTGCTTTCTAATAGTTCCTGCTCGACTACATGAAAATAGTTTAGATAGATGCTCCGCCTCGGGTTGAAGGGTAAAGTCAAATGCCAAGCACTTAGATATACATCCTTAGTTTAAGATCTTTCTGACCTCTAGCAGGAAATTTTGGTTACGCAAGTTAGTGACTATAAAAGGCGCGCCGGCCCCGGCAGGGCAGCTGACCTAACCGAGCCTACTACCTCATCTAATGGTGGCCGATCGCCCCGATCTTCCTTCGCCGCCAAGCTTGCTGCTTGTAGGATTTTCCTTCTTATAGTAACTAACTCTAGTTGACAATTACATCAATCAGCCTCTCTTGAGACTAGAGACCCGTTCATGAGTGGGTTATGATAGTATTGTGGTCACTGGAAACAAAAGGCAGATATAATCAAACCGTTCCTCTGACCAGAGTTAAGAGTAAGATGTCTTGCTTCTCATATGATTTATCTTCGGCCACGAATAGGTGGTCATTAGTTATCGTCTTCGAAGTCTTTCAATCCTTCCCGTTACTTCATTCTTTTGCATCCACAGTGGTCAATGCATGTCTTGCCACAAAGATCATTAAGGTTACGTTTGTACGTAACTCTCATGTATGTTCTGTCACTGGTCAGCCTCTTGGCTACTATTCGTTATGGGCTCTATTCCCCCTAAACCATCACTTGTTGGTGGGGTTAGCGGCAGAGAAGGTTTATCCTGGTCGACGTTTTACTTCGTACGCGGTTCCCCTTATGGTCAAAAGGGGATGATGTTCTTATTGCTGATGATCGTTTTGCGCTTTTATTTTACCAGCTATACAGATTATGTGCCTCGTCTTGGGATTAAGATTAGTTACCTTAAGTCCACTACCTACAATATAGTATGCGTGGAGTTTGCCAAGAAGTTCATTGTGAATGGTGTGTCAAAGGATATTTCTCCTGTGTCATGTCGAGTTCTTTGTAATTACTTTCATCCATATGGCGTTTATGAGAAATAAAATATATGTTGGTTTGCGTTACTCGAGCCATTCTATTAGTTAATTGGCATTTCCAAATGAATAATTTTATTCCAGTAGGTGTTTTGAGGTTTAAATTTAGAAAAACCGTTTCCTGACATTGCTTTCGCGTCTTTAAAGTAAAGAAGACATTTTAATGGCTATCTGTAAACAAATTGAGAATATGCAGTTGAGATTCCCTATGTTGCATTAACAACGTCTCTTTCAGCGTCAGCTAAAGCAGCTTATTTTGGAATGACTTCCGTTTCATTCGCTTCAAATTTGTCATCTGAAACCGGAACTTGATCCATTGTATCTTCTCTGTCCGGTCTATCTGGTAATTCAAAGGAATCATCATGCAGTGCAAACAGCTCATCTTCCAATAAGTCATCCGTTTAATCTTTAGCTAGAAATGGTTGGACTTGTTCTTCTTCTTCCTATGGCTATCTTCTAGCACCAATTTGTTACTAGGGTGGTGTGCTCACAACATACGTTACAGCACGTGGTTTTCCTCGTGATCTTCTTTGAGCAAGCAACAAGCGTACTATGACTTTTTAAAAAAGGTATCCTAAGGGCAAGGAGGCCTTCACTCTATTAAAGCATGTCTCTCAGGTCAAAGTATCCTCAGAACCCAGCTAGGACTTGCTCGAGATATTACTCATCAAAAAGAGAATCTTTTCTCGGTGTAACAAGTGTAATACTTGAAACGATCCAGCTGTTAAGGTTTCTCATTTGCAACTGCCCTTTTAGATGATAGATAAGGAAACCCTTGTTTTTGAGGTCCCCAAGGATCCTACCATTAGATATGTTTTCATGAAGCTTTGGCTTATACCAAGGTGGCTTGCTTCCTCTTGGGTAAGAACGGAAGCGCCTTACGTTCAAAGGTATGATCAATCGATTGCTTGCCGAGATTAGTCCTCTACTTTTTTATGGGCGGGCTTCAGTGAATAGTCAAAGGAATGCTTCAACCCGCCTCTTTCATCAGGATATGGCGGTATGGTGGTTCATTCACCTATCACTAGTGGCTGGAGGAGACGGTTCACCCTTCTCTGGTTACTTAATCAGTAGAAGTTATTGTCCTGGTTATTAGGATTAGACAGCTATTCCTATATTATTTATTATTTGTCTTGTAGATTGTTATTTGTCCAAAGATTTATTTACAAGATGGAAGAATTTTCCATAGCGATGGGGATCCTGATCTCTCACTATTTTTTTTTTAGGTTTCGGGAGAGAAATTCAATGCCTCGCCAAACCTATCTCCTTTACATACATCATCAGCCGCATGCTTTCCAGCCGCTTCCTTTGAAAATGGAGCAGCCTCCATTCTTGCTAAAGCCAAAGCTTCTGCTTTTTTTTCTTGAACTGGCCCCCCCGAAATGCCTTATCTTGTTGTTCGTATTCTCTTTTCTAGTTATTTTTTTTGTTAATGCTTCCTCTTTTTCTAACAACTACTTGAACTACTTTCTTTTGTTCTACTTATTGTTTTGTTTGAAGGTAGGGGATTAGACAAGTGGTGAGAATTTTTCTATATATTGGTTGATATTGTGAGACCCGTCGACTCCTATACTGCCATCTGCTGCTTCATCGGTATAAAGCCCCCTTGTGAGATTAGATTAATTCGTCAAGGTCAGTGGTTGGACAGTAAACCATAGAATGAGATGCGTTGGGCTGCTAGCCGTGACGCTTGGCAGGGTTTAAAGACTGTCCGCGATTAGCATGTCGAGCCACATTTAGAAAGGGCAGCCGTTGATGGAAAAGACAACTCACGTCAACAAGACAAATTACATTGCGTATTAGGATGTGTGTTCAGTAGGCCGGTTATCGCCGGGTGATAGCCTATATAGAATAGATAGAGTTAGATTACTGGTGTATAATAGAGAAGGAGCTTTTTTTCCATCATCACCCGCTTCAAAAGCATCAAACAATACCCCAACTTCTTCTTCCATTGCATCAACGACGTATGTTTCTTCTACTTTGTCTTCGTATGGCGGCTTCTTCCGTAACTATAGTATTTACGATCGAGGCAGTCTTTCCTTGTCTGTACTCTATCTTTGTCATTTTCTGGAAGACGTAAACACCCTCTTTTTTTTTTTCTTTTCATGGGGATAGGAAAGCGGGTGCCCAGCCTTGAAATTTTAGATGGGAGAATTGGGGAGACCTTAGTGGTAACTCTTATCTTCCTCGGTAAAAAACATATCAATATGGGTCTTGCTTTTAATTCTTAATCTTCTTATACTTTGTCTAACCTATATTATATATTTTTTTCTATAATAAGTAAACCCTCCGAGTAGGGGTTAGGGAATGCTCACTTCTTCCTATATTATTATTGCTATATTACTCCTTTTTGTTAGCGTAGAAAAGAGGGGCCACTTTACTACTCAATCTCATGTTTAGATCTTGGTATAGGTATACACTCGTGATGAGGTCTCTTAGGTGGAGCGTAGATCTTTATTCTCGGATGCCAGATAGCTAGATTTTTTTGAAAGACTGTAGTGTACGTATCTCTTTTTGGTTGGAAATGCTCCACTATTTCCTATGTCTGTATCGGAAAGACCCGCTTACTTTGGACCTACTACTTTTGTAACTACTGTGCTTTATCAACTGGTGTAGATGGTTCATATCTCGTCGTCTATAGGCCTTTCCTCGCCGAGAGCTTTATTTTTCCCGCCCACAAGCAAATTACTATCTATTTGAATTAACAAAGGAAATTGCTCTATGGAAATGTTGGTATTCAGATCTGAAACCCATCTAATGAAAGTTCCCGATCATATATGTATTTTGAGGAAGAATCCCCCCCGAAACTACTACACTCTATTCGTCCGGAAAAAAGGAATCTTTGCTAGAATAAAGGCTTTCCCCACTTCCCGATCCACGGAAAAGGGATAAAAATATATAAGATGAATAAAAGCAAGATCTCTACTAGCGCGCGGATTGATGACTTAGTCACTTTCTTTTTTTACATTAATTAAAAAGAAATGGACAGAGAAGCTATTGCTTATACTGGTTAGAATGCAAGCTGCGGCTATTTATAGCTCGAAGAGGAAGAAGTCTCGTTTGATGAGTCGTCCGATCAATAGATAGCACGAGATCTCCCCACACGTCTTTTGTTAGCTGGATTGATAGTAGCTCTATTTTGTCTACTTTCTAGTACTATGTTTACTATAGAAGTATATGCTGCTGTCTTCTCATCCGGAAAGGAGTTAGCTCCTCCTCTACTATGGTTGTTACAGAATAAGATAAAAGGTAAACGTCAGATTCAAGGTTGGATACTCTTCTCTTCCCATTAACTGGACTGGTAACTGACCCTGGATCCTGGCTCCATTGCAGCACCTATCACATCTCGAAGATCGTTAATACATCAGGCATCAATACATCAGGAAGATGAGATCATATCCTTAATTAAAAACTACATTTTTATGAAAAGTAGAGCAGCACAGCTGGTTTAATGAGCTGTATGTATTATTATAGGGTCAACGCCATTTCGCCGTTTGGCAATTTAGAATCTTAGCGAACGGGCGGAATAAACGTTACAAGTTTTTTATGTTAAAAAGGATATAGCCGAGGATTCATATGAATGAGTAGTTTCTATCTTAAGCTGCTTTTAAAAAATTTTAAGTTTGTTGGCACTGGAGCAAGAAGTAAGTGCTTTCATCACGTTTGGAATGAATAACAAGAGTCACTCTCTCTTTACTAAAGTGAATCGGACTTATAAAGAAAGCAAATAAAGTCCCTATGGGATCTTTCAATCTCAAAAATAACAATAGCATCATCGCGTGCATGAACCTTTTATACATATTCTTTCAATCAAGAAGAAGAAAAATAAAGCACGGTGTTAGAAGTAGTTATATCCTACATGCCATTAAAAAACAAGTGTTCTACTGCGACCTAAGTGGTAATAAGAGCTCACGAGAGTTTCAGTGGTAGGAAAGCTAGTAGTAGTTTAACAAAAAACTAATGAAAAAAATTAAGTTAAGTATCTAGTTAGTCATAAAGGACTCGCTTTTCGGCTCTAGCTGTTGCGACCGACCCTTCCTTAGGTGGACTTGCTCTCTTCCATTATTATAGTTGAAGAAAAGAAGCTACGTCGGGACAATCTTACCTATAATTGACAAACTGGCAGCTATAGGCATGAGTCTCACAATTCGCACAAGTCCCAATCTATTGTATAGTGCTAATGCGCAGAGATCCGTAATCTACTTCTTTTCTTCTGCTGCAAGAGAAATAGCCTTTGTTGAAACAGAAGACAGCTTGGTTTTTCCATTTACAGCTTCTGTACTCAACTACATCATAACCTGCCACGTTAGGTTCACCAGTAATTGTTTCACCGGCTTCATCTAATGAGAGAAAAGCTTATTACATGTATGCCCTACTTATATTATTATAGGAGACTCCCTTCTACTACTGAACTGGCTTCTTCGTACACAGCTGATTCAACAACAAGTGTTTCCATAGCATAAGTAGCGTATGGGGCAGCATAAAATATACAGGTAGAGTAGTCTAGCTTTTTTATAGTATATATGTAAGACTTGAGTTCATATGAGATAGAGACTCTTGTAACATATTCTTATACGAGAGAGTAATTTATGCACACCTAGTACTTTCTTCTAGAAAAAAACTTTGCATTTCTTTGTCCGATTTAGACACAAAAGACTGCACTAAAGGGCGCCTTGCATATAAGCAGGCAGGCTCTGTCCGTTCCAAGTATTCCACTCGCTCGACATCACTTGGCTCCCTTAGGAGTGGTCGAAAAAAAGGAAGATTAAATAACATATATAGTACAAGATTGATTTTTATCACATCTCACATCAATGGCGCAAATGTCCTATTCTTATCTATAATATGTTTCGGATCCACCGAGAATATTATCTCGTGAAGTAAGGTACGGGCAGCTCCTAGACCAAAAAAATGTATCAAGTACTACTAGTTTTTCGTACGTCTGCTGAAGACGAACAATCTCTCGCTTTGGAACAGGGGGTTGCTGGTGTGCTCTAACAAAACGAGATGCAAAGACCCTCCAACCAGCAGTGTAGCTCTCTTTGGACAGCTCTCGCCTGTATGCTTCATCTGAGTCGATCCTTGCAATATAAGTCGGGAAATTATTCAACGAATCGCAGTACAACCTACCAAAGTTCCTCACATGCGCCTTGCTCGCAGCTTAAGCGATCGGACTCAAGCAGCAGCAATTGGAAAAAAATATAAAGACTTCCATTGATGAGTTGGAAGGATGCTCAATCCTTAATTGTCTTACTTCGGCTACTGTAATCTTTGAAAATTGGGGAAATGAGTGGCGCAAGGAATTTGACAATTGAATGGCTATCTTCGGCCAAAAGAGATTTTGCATTTTAAAAGAGAACGAGGAAGTTCCCTCATAGTAAAAGTCAGATCAACAATGTTAAAGTGGGTCACGTGAAGCCATGCCTGAAGGTCCTACCATTTTCTTAGAGATGCCAAATCCAGTTATAAGTAGAAACGTCCATTGAGAACGATTAAGGTTTTGATGAGGTCTTAAAGACTTAACTGATAAGGAAAGATTTGAACAAGTTCCAGTCAGTATACGATGACACTTCATCTGCCCTGCATGCTTTTGAAGCTAGAAAGACTTCTTGCCCCTTGATAGGGAGAGAGAGTTTTTTTTTTCTCATGAAGGAGTTTCGGTTTTAGAAGCCGCCGATGAAGGAGTCTCCGCGCCAGCGGTCTTTCCAGGTAGAATTCGGGCAAAAGTACTAAAAAAAGAGCACCCATTTTACCATTACAGCCATTCCCTTATATAATATAATGGGCATTCGTCGATGGGGCCTATAATTAAGAGGCATAGTTAGATTTGAAGATGAAGACAAAGTCTTTATAGATCAGGGTAGAGTTGAGGTCGTAGCTGTTCAAGCTTCCAGGGAAGCAATTATACCAAATGATGGAGTTGAAGCGGATGCGGATCTTTTAGCTGGTGGTTTTTTATTTGATTCTGTCTAATCTAATGGACCCTACCTGGGCTGCTTCTACAGAAGCGAGCTACGTTGGTCTTTTAAAAGCCTTTACATATAGATTGAGATATAGAATAGATGAGTTAAGATCGATCCTATGGTACTTGACCTACTACTGCTATTTGACAGACAAGACAAGAGGGAATAGCTCTTTTCCTGTTAGCAGGTTACGCCCCCACCATTAATGATGCAATCTATTTGATTCGTGTATTTCTTTATATTCTAATAAGACTCTTGTAGCGGTTAGGGATCCCCGATTCGCCTTGATAGGAATTTTATATCCAAAACAACCAAGAGAAAGCTGCACTCATTTCTAAAGGACCCCTTTTTCTGGGTTCGATCACGGGGAACGTCCAGTGGAGTCGACGACCATAATAGAGAAACGAGTTGAGTCTACAGGGTGAGTAGCCAGCCCCACTTCTATTTGATCCAGTATTCTCACTACTTCCGGGGAAGGAAGCAGGATCCCGACCAAGATTACCAGTGCAGTTCTCAATGGCAACGGGAATATAACCCAAAGGTCTATCGGGGTCAACCGTTGGATCAATTGCTTGTTCTCATTCAACGGAGCGTCATATAATATCTAAGCAAGGCAACCGCCGCCGATGCTTTCCTGGCCTCCTATCCAATAGACCTAAAAGGTAACTAACTATTTTCGTCCATATGAGACAGTAGGTAGCGAAACCACGGGTCCTTTTTCTTATTGCCACCTAACTCTCCTCGCCTTGCCTTGTGCCATTATACATAACGAGACTCAGATTCCCCTGACTCGATAGGAATTTCATATCCTACAACCCCCAATGCAAAAGGTCCATATGAGAATGAAGAAGCACAGACAAGCTAATTACTTAGAGAAAAGCCTTAAATGACTAGCGCCAGATATATAATTTCATTTGAATTCTTATAATATGAATTCTTCAATCTTCTCATTCTTCCTTAAGAGGGAAATGCAGTAAGGAGCACGCCTGGGTTACGAGCAGATTGGGGGAAGAGGATTCCAGTTGTTAATCATTGCTCGGTTCCCTCTCACTAAAGTCCTATTTAGAAAAGGTAAGATCCTCTCTATCAATTATAATATATACGAGATTGGCATCAATATAGGTAAACGTCTTCTCTTGACCACAGCTTAGAAGACGCGTGCAAAAGCCACATTCCCGGGAGAATGGCCAGATATAGTTCTTAATTCCACCACTGTTATCTACTGTTATCATAGATAAAGAAAGTTAAGGTTCCCTTTTTTCATTATCTCTCTTTTATTTAATCGTATAGAGATTCTCGTAGACAAGAGGTCCAGTTTCCGAACCCTAAGTTCAGAGAAAAGGCATTGATATCAGAATTGGCAAAAGAAGAACCAAAAAAGATACCTAAATTCCCTATAGTTGATAAGGGAGCAGTAGTTCTCATTTGCGCACTATCTTTGGTCTTGATTGCTTATGATTTGCGCGTCTTAGTTTCCGGCTTTATAATCTTTTTTCTTTCTTACATGTAGGAAATGGGAAGAAAAGAGGTGCTGACTTGTGGCTTTTTTTCTTCGTGTGCTCTCTCGTGTCAGCTTAGTCGGAGTTTGCATCCTATCTTAGATGTGGATGACTTTACCTTGTACCAAGAAAATATTCTTTTTCCTTATGCGCTTTTGTAACATCACTTTAATTTTAACATAACTTCGAACCTTCCTTTGTCCTGGTCGTCGAAGCAAATCTTGCTCTAGTGATCATCCGCTCTCTTATTGGAATGTGCTTTAGAAAGTAGAAATTTTACTTATTATAAAAGAACCATTTCCGATATCTCTAGGGTGTTCTATCATTGAGGGCGCCTAAGTCATCTTTTTTTCTTAGGATCTTTTATATAAAATCAAAAGTGAACTTTTGTCTTAAATCTTTCTCAAGAGAATGACGAAGTGTGAAGGACGAATCGGGATGAATACCCTTCTTTAATGAAAACTCCGGGAAGGGATTCGCAACTACTTCGATCGTCTATCATTCTTGGGTGACCAATCCTGCTTCTTTACGCCTTCTTCTCTCTCTTTCATAAGTAAAGTCCGTAGTAATCTCAGTCTATGCAGGTTCGAAAAGGCATTTACTAAAGACTGAAAGTAGACTCAATCGGGCATTCTAATCTCTGCTCTGCTCATAACTCAGCTCTTTTTAGGGCACTTTGCGGGAATACCTTCTTTAGTCTAATGGGGGCTATTGCCTTTAATTATGGGCCCTTCTGCGCGCAGTTTCAGACATGATCAGCTCTCGCACCACCCTACTTAATAGGACCTCAAAGTCTATCTCTTTCTTTCCAATCCTTTTATTAATTTCGTAGAATCATAAAAAGACTCCGTCTCTAGCATACTCAGACAGAAGAATGATAAAAATTCTCATAGTCTTGCTTAGATAAGATCAATCCTAGTAGTAGAGTAGTAGATGGCTGAGGTAGAAGTCTTGCTGGCAGCATTTCATTCTTCCTTATTTAGATAGGGGAATCTTAATAAAAAAAGAGTAAGATTGGATTTCATTTCAAATCGAGCCCAACAGGAGCATTCGAGAAGACAAAGGATGCACGTTCACCAAGGACACGCTAACTTTTTTTTTGGTCTTTGAAGACTTTTTCGCCGCCCCTTTTTTACAGGGAGAGGGTATCCTTGCAAAAGAAAACAACTTGCAGCTAGACTAGAGGTTTTTTAACCGATTGCAGACCTTGCGGGGTCCCATGGCATATAGCCTTTGCTTTTTTCTTCGCCCAACCCTTTCTCCAAGTCTCTCGAAACTATGAAGATTATGAAGTTTGCAGCGAGATCGCTTTCTTTAATTAAAGGGGTTCGGGACAATTCTATGAAATTTCTTTTTGATTCTCTTATATTTTTCAAGCTCTCTTCCTCCTCTCATAAGATAAGGCTCGTTATTCAAACTTATTCAGAGAGGGTGCTTTTATCGAGCCTTATGAACCATTTTACGAGTGAATCCGCTTCCCCACTAGAACGAAACATAAAAAGAAATTACGCCCATTCGTCGACTACCTTCACAAAAGAATTGGAACAGAGCTTTGAACAATCGTAACGCCAAGGAAAGTAGAATTTATCTTTCCTCTTAAATCGAACCTAGTCTCGCAAGGGTTAATCACAAGCGTGCCAGATCTTGTTGTGGGAGAGAGGATCGAGATCCTTACCCCTCTTAAGAAGGCTTAAGGCCGAAAGGAGACTGCCTCAAAGAAGTGCTGGTTATATAAGAATGAATGAGATGATTTCTTCAATCCATAGCATAGGCAAGCATGCTTCATTAAGAGCCGACTAGACCCTCTCGCTTATTTCACTACTTGAAATTCCGAACTTCAAGAAGCAAGCGTAGCTACCTAAAGTAAAGCTATAAAGAGCAAAATGACTAGGATCAATGCTAAGATAAAGGGGGGAAGTTAAATTCAAGGTCTATAGTAATAGTGTATAAGAGGGGTCGACTTCAGCCAAGGCAGAACTCTAAGACTAATACCCTGCGCAGGTCCTTTAAAATTTGAAAAGAAAAAACCTTCCGCTTCCGACGATTAATTAAAGGAATCATCCGAGCCAGATTGCTCATATACGGATAACCCAAAGAAAAAAGGTAGTACCAGGCTAATAGCGAGAGTAGATCCCGAGGATGCTGTGACAGATGATGCAATCGCAGCAGCTGGTGTAGTGTGGATAGTGGGTAAGGAAGCCTTTATCTAATAAACAGAAATTCTTATTATAAGAGGAACCTGTTACCTTACCTAAAGAAAGAAGAATAAGGTACACTAGTCACTAGAGCAGCCAGCTCCTATGGTTGATGAGTAAAAAGGGGATAATATTTTCCTGCCTCCCTTATCAACGGAGAGTAAAGAAAAGAGGAATAACCGGTTACTAAGGCGCACCATCAGGATTTCACATCCACAATATACGATGATAGCAATCAACATAGGAATAGGAAACATCAGTCGACGAAGACGATAAAGTCTTACTGCCTGGTCGCCCGGAAGATCTACCACAAGAAAACCGAGTTAATGAAAGAAAGGGTGTTGATGCTCTGGTTCCAGTTTCTGTTTTTCTAACTCTGTATGATCCAGGTGATCATCTTCTTTCTCTCTTTGTTAGAGGACCGGGCCCCGGGTAAGAGAAGAGAGCCATACCAAGGGGGGGCCCCTTCTAAAGATGGCGAGAAAAATCTCCGTATTGCAAGGGCTAACTTCCCTTTGATCTCCTCTGGATCCTGTCGGTAAGTGTGCAAAAGATCCTTCTGAAACCCTATCTTAGACTTAGAGGCCTGGTCTCATGATAAAGACCAGAATGGAAGCAAGGCACCCATCTTAAAAAAGGCTCACTCTCTTTCTTAACCGCGAACTCAGACTTATCTCTTATCAATAAAAGTCTCGTCTTCCACCTCGGATCGGTCGATGTGAGCAATTCTAGTGAATAGACCCGACCTAGCCCTGCTTTAGGAGCCCTCGGCGTACTGGCGATGGTTCAATCTCAAATCGAGAAAAAAATGAGCCTTCAATTAAAAAAAGACTTTCGACTAGAGACATCCGGTAGTTGACTTTAAAGACAAGTGAATGACTTAGAAAAGGAGTGCCTTCATTCCTAAGGTAGCCGACTTGCTAATGCTTTGATTAAAGCGTAAAGCTTTATGCTTTTCTTTCGCTTTCTTATCTGATAAAATGGTATCATCATAAATAGAATGAGCCATTAAGAAAGATTCTTAGACTGCTGGGAGGAGTGAAGTCTTTTTCTCTTATAGGGAGAGCGACTGTGTTCTCGGTGCCGTACGAGCTTGACAATGCATTGAAAGATGGCTTTCCAGTCTATGGTTGCTAGCTTGTGAATCCTTTTTCTTTAATGAACTGACACTATCTTACTTAGATTCAATTCCTTGATCTCAAAGGCGTGTAGCTCCGCTATACATTCTTATGTCTCCTTCATAAAAGTTCATAAAAGAGAAAGGGCCCTCTTATTTTAAGAGCGAGATCAACATGTCAAAGGGAAACAGGCCCTTTTCTATGGAAAGTATTCGGGAGCCATGGTTTATATGTCATGTCCTGCTATAGATCGGTAAGAGAGATGATTCTTCCAGCTGTTAAGGCTTTTGTCGATGAACTGGATGAACCTCTTGAATTAGAAGTTTAAACTGTGGCTGGAAAAGAAAGACTCAAGTCTCCTCCACTCAACGTATCAGAAAAAAAGATCCTTCTTTGTTGAATCTTAATGCTTTCTTTATTCATGTGGTTAAGAGAAAGGCTTGAACTCGACTTTATGAAGGAGACTCGGGTAAGATTATGGAGGGGGGTTTGTCTTTCCTATGTATGCTTAAGAATTTCAGGCTCAGTACGATCCCAATCCCATATTTAACAATCTATGATCGTACTCTTTATCCAGAACAAAGATCGTTATAGTTGCTCCTGACCCTATTATCAAGCTAGGGAATTGCTCTCATTATTTAACCGTTGAATGTGAGCCCTTTCTTTGTCTTTGCAGAATGAGCGTAAGAGAAGGCTGTCTTTGCTTTTGCTCGAAGCACATGAAACCACTGCCCTCTGGGCTGGCTACACTGACGACGGAAAATTCCCTGTTGCTATAAAGCTTCATCAACAATTCTCATATATAAGAAGGAGATCTACATCTTGGTTCAGAAAGGAATGCTTGACGTAAGGTCCATAAAGGTGGCACTAGAAGGTTGGAACGAAATTCTCTCTTTTAAGTTTGAGGCAAAAGCATCAATATAGGCATTGCCGAATCACTTTTACGAATTTTTATGGGGATTCTTAGAGAGCAATAGTTCACGCCCGGAGGGTCGGTAACTCTGAATCTAAAAAGGACGGGGGCCGCTTCTGAAGCTAAAAGGCATTCCTGCTTGAGCCGCTTTTGTGGATTTCTTTTGAGAATGAGGAAGTAGACCTGTGAATTAATCGTGCAATTAGCTTCAATTCCTCATTTTACTCATAAACTAAACAGACGAAGACTCTTTCTGATCCTTATATTATAGGGTCACTTTGGAATTTAAGGCCCTTCTCTTATTAGGCTCGAGACGCAAGCAAGTACGTGAACTCTCTCACTAGGAAAAAAAGTTCTTTCGGCTTTGCCCCTTTGGTTTTCTATTTCGTGCGTTTCTATTTGAGTGACCTCCACTTGCTCACATCCCCACCCCGTATCACGGCTTTTATCGCCTCGCTTTTCTCTAATCGTCTAGTAATGAAAGCAAGAATAGCGTAAGTCAGAATGGGGGCGCGATCTCGTATTCTCGTATTAAATGATAAAGGGCGCTTTGTCAGAAATAGAAATGATAGAAAGACTTTGATTTCAAGAAGTGAACGCGACTAAGAGGAATGGCATGCCATTTCGCTAAGGATAGGTATGAAAAAGAAGAATCGCTAAAGTGGGAATGATTGACAAGCTATAGAATGGGGGAAAGGGGAAGCTTTTATATGTGGGGTTGGACTCATCTGAACTAAAATAGACTTCATTTGGAGCTTAGCATGATCACGGTTTCACTTCTTTGAATGGCCTACTACTCTATGCGCGATTCCTCCTTTAACGGCGGAGCCCCCCCTAATTATGGAAAAATAAAAAGAAGGATTTACTATTAGATACCAGTTACCAACTCTTACCTAATAGGATAGAGTCTTGGAAGACATCAGATAGAGCCCGGGAAAGGGCCACCTTACATCTCTGGTTGGGCTAACTGAAAAAAAAAATGCTCCTAATATTAAGAGTTGGATTGAATTAGAGACCGGTGTGATCAAGCCAGTCCTTCCAAGCCTTCTACTACTAGAATCAATAAAGTACGATCATGAAATCCGTAATAGCCGGACTACTTCACCTATCTCCCATTAGTGGATCTTCCTCGGATCCTTCCTTTTGACCTTTCCCGACAAGTCAACCCCCTTTATCTCAATGTGAGATATAATTGAAATTAAACTACCTTTTTGCTTTCATTCCCTTAATATGGCTGCTAGCCAACCTCTCTTGATCGGGCCAGGAGTTTACACGTATTCCCTATTCTTTTTTTTTAATTAAGTAATATAATAGGCTAGGCTGGCACTTCTTAAAGGTATACTTGTAAATTTTCTTAACATTGCCCTGGTTCAGATGGTAGTCGGGTTATCGTGGAAGAAGCTATTCGCCCTCCTTTCTCCTTAAAACCGTTTGCGAGGTAGTGCGATTTCGTTCCTTGATAGTGCCAGTTCATAATCTTTCGTAAAGTATACGCAAAGATTCTTAATCCACTTTCTCGTTTCTCATAAATACAAAGGATGGATATCAAAGATCGATAGGGTGCATGAGAAAGATATGCGGGTAGCTCTTTCTAACTTAGTTATAGGCCGTAGCCTTCTCTGCCTAAAAGAAAAAAAAGTCGTTCCAATTGAGAGGTTGGGAAGGGATTGCTTCCGCGGAGAGAGAGGAAGCAAGCGTTCACACATATGGGAAATAGGATGCTCCACGAGACAAGAAATTCTAGTACTAAAGTAAAGGAATGAGAAGCTATCGACGAACCATCCACCCTATGCGGTATGAAATGGAATTTCTCTTCTCTCTTTCCCTTCTTTGATGAGCGAATTACCTAATCTAGGTCAATTCTCTTACGTTAATGCAGATTTAGTTTAGACTCTATCAACTTAAATTCAGGATCCCTACTCTTGCAAAGGACAAGACGGGGCGGGTGCCATTGATTATTAGAGTTCTCTATGTAACGGCGGAGGTGTTCCAAGCTTTGACTCATGCGTAGGCCTTTTATAATTATAAGATAGGAGAAGTGAAGGGTCTGAGTGTTTCAGTTCAGAATTAAAGACCATGAAAGCCAGGTTTAGTTCAAGACAGGCGTTAGAAAAGATCAATGCAAGGCCGAACCCTGACGCCACCATACCGCCAGGAGAAGTCTCAAATTAAATAAGGGGCTCGGTCTTCCTTTTGTAGTTCATCCTTGAAGGTAGTAACTTCTGAACTCGGGCTGGTGTGAGCTCAAGTCATATCTGAAACCGAAACATAGGGAATGTAATTCGGCTTCCAACTGCATTCTTCTTCGAGGGCAGTCGGAAGAACAGAAGAATACAATATAGAAAACCTGGCTTCGATGTTTGTCTAATGGTTTCATCCTAAGCATCCATCTAAGTCTATAAGGAAAGGAAATAGAAGTCTTTCTCTGTTTCCAAAGGCCTTTGCTCGACCTTTGCGCAAAGTGAGAGGGACCAACTTATATTCATACCTAGCTAGTAAAAGTAAAGCTCGGACCAAGCTATCCCTACCTTAATCTTAATGCTTTACGTGTTCCCAGGTTTCATAGTAACCTTGGTTCTTTAAAGATATGTAGTGTTCAAACCAACCGCCAACAGTTGCTCCTTTGCTCGCTACATATCTTTGATCGTTTTGCCCCAATTATGGAGCCTGCAAGCATATTTAACTTGATTAAGACCTACCTATGAGATAAGGCCTCCCCCTTTACAAGTAAGGAGTTAGTATTGGAAAGAAGAAGAATGTTAGACTTAGGCCCACTCGATTGTCGAGACAAGAAAAAAAGGTTAAGGATTGCCTTAGAGTCGGTGGTATATTAGCACTTGTTAAGTAAGATAGGACGATTCCCTCTTAATGGTATAGAGGATTCGGCGAGATGTTCAACTTGAGACTGGGTAGCTTTCTCGAAAGGCCCCCCTGGAGTAAGACTTCCTTTAGTGGCTTCCGACAATAGCCTTTGGCAAAGTGAGGGGGAAGCCTTTCACTCAATCAGATCCCATTCTTTAGATTTATTCCGAGACTCCTGTTTGAATTCTGCAATATCGGAACGAGATTATGGAAAGGGAGGCCGAGCCTTATTGATAAGGGAGTAAAATCTTACGATTTTAATAGTTTGTTCAATCCGAGCCAGCCCTGTTCAGATAAGCGAAAAGAAAAAGGGCCTAAAATCAGAATAGGGCTGAAAAAAGCGCTATTTGCCTTCTTATAAAGGACTGTGCCCTTTCGTCCTTAACTAAGCGAGTATTCACAACAGGCATCAGGACCTCTGGCTAGCGCTTCCTTCCGCTTCAAATGAGACGACGTCTTTAACAGCAAATTTCCCGTTAGAAGGTGTCTTACCGGCCTCTATCCTCTCGTAATTTTTAAATAATTTTAAAGAATTCTATAAACTCGTTAGTGGCTCGCTTCTACTTTCGCAACAGCCTTTGTTAGGTTCTTTTATCCAAGAAAACAGAAACGGGTAACATATGAAGCTTTAATCTTTAATGATGATACTTCTTAAAAGAATGCGTATAACTATGTATGTCTTGCCCCGTATCGATACGATATATGCCCTCCCTTTTCCCTTCTTATTCCACTTCCACCACAATTTACCACAAGATGCTCTTTGGTATGGGTCTGCCTCTACCGAGCTCAGAAACCAAGAAATCCTTAATTACGGAGTCGGACAAAGAAAGTCTCTTGAGCAGTGGGGAAGGGTAAGCTCTTTTCGAGCAAGTTTGTTACTCTGGGTGTTAAAAGGGATTCGCGTGTAGACCCTTTCGAGTAAGAACTGGGAGGTGCGGATAGCATATAGTATGTTGTGCTTTCGCGGTTGGTGGCGTAACGTGAAGGCATGAGGTGACTCAAGTGCTAGTGAGAGGATCCTATTCTACTCCTTCATATTTTAAATGTTAGGGTCATTCTTTCCCATTATTGTCCATGAGTAGACCTACATACCTAGTGGAATATACTTTTGTTGGGACATGTAGAATGACCCTGTGTAATTAAAGCAAAGCGCTTCCTCTACTCTACCTCACTACACTAAGCAAATGAACTAATCTACGATGGGAACGTGCCCGAGGGTACGGATCAGATAGTGCGATATGTTTATGGGATCCCCCTAACACATAAGAATTATTCGGGATTTCTGAAAGCTTCTCTCTGTCTGACGTATGTACTACTTTATCAACAGATTTACCATGAATGCCAACCCTAGGCCGCGGGATAGTCTCTAACAATATTTCCTTGGTCTGATGTGCCATCAGGTTAACCTGTCTCTTCGAATGATTAAGCGCAAATTCTACTACTTCACTTATTCGTAACAGGAGATCTCTGATTTCTGGTGGGGACCTACATGAATATTCCAGCCTACTGTTTTAGGCTTTGTATTTGGGCTCGATCACTAGTGAAAGTTTTCATATTTAGGACATAAAAATGAAATTGATAAAATCGGTAGCACAAGGAGTGGTGATTGCTGGGTCCCTTGATCTAGAGTTAGCACTAAATATGTAATAAAACTATTAGAGATGGGTAAACCTGGGGGTAAGTCCTTGGTAGGTAAAGTTCTAGTTAGCGGGATTGAAGTGCTGCTCCTATAACTAACTCCTCAAACTAACTAAAGTCTGTGGAAAAGTGGGACAATTTAGCTTTATAAATCTAATATATAAGCGTATAGTTTTATGTCATTTTATATTAGAATTTTTGTACAAAAGGCTTATTTTAGGGCTTCCGAAATGGTTAAAAACAAAAGGAGCTGGCTCTATTTTTTCTACAGTTAGTGTGATTCTAAGAATTCTAAGAACAGAAGATATAGCTTTCTTAGCAACTGGTAGACATACTGCTTAGTTTGCTTCATAAGCTGCCACGTAACGAAAATGAAAATATAGAAAGTAAATATATTCCATCCAACTGCAACCGGCACTACTACATAAATGACTTCAGGGAAAGCTACTACTACATCCCCCGGGACATCTTAAGAAAGTGGCGCTTCAATAAAAAGAAACAGCTTCGGTGGAGATTTACATATGTGAAAAGGCTTCTAGTGGGTATCTATGAGCATCAGTTAGGGGCGTAAAAAGAGCTATTTAGTTAAGTTACTTCTGTTTGTTAAGATCACCACGCAATTCTACTACCCTTAATATACTTTATTTCTTTGTGTGCTTTGGAATCGAATTCTCCTTAAATGGGAGCCAAAAGATGGTTAAACCAGAACAATTAATACAGTAAGAAATATAATGAAATCCTCTATACTATATAAGCTTAGGAAAGCGCGGTTTATGATCAGCAAGCGGGATAATATATTCCTAATATCACTTCAAGAACATCTACTCTAAAGAGATGCAAGAGACCCTGTTTATGCTGTTTGCTGCTTAAGACCTCGTTTAGCCTTCTCGTTGTACGTACTACTCAGAAGAAATTCATATGTAAGTTAAAGATTAACGTTGTTTTTCACTTTGTCGAACCCCATCACTAACTGTAAAGCGGCTTGCCTTATCTTATATGAGTCGAATTCTTTCATACTCTCACTTCGCTTGAGCAACAGCATTAATTCCTATTCTTCATAAAGAGTCGTTGACAAGCGCATGTGTTAAGGAGGGCTAAATAACAGGAGTTCAGTATGACAAGATCCAGAAAATTGCGCAATCTCTTTATATATAATATGGGTCAGGTCAAACAGGTGGATACCTAGACTCCACTCACTCTGTCGCATTCTAATGAGTAAGAAAGCATGAAGCGGAGCCGTTTGTTAAAGCTTTTGCTGTTGAGACAGACCCTTAAACTTACTATATGCCATATGGATGGATGCTTCCTAACCCGTCAAGCAAGATCCGCTGTCCCCTCCCCTCCCCTGACCTGTACCTCACGCTTTCACTTCGTGTGTGTACCAATCGAGAAGAAAAGAGCTGGATCTCATGTCACGATTCACGTAACCTCACTTAAATTCATTAACTGACATTAGCGGAACACGTGCCTTTGTTTTCAGAATGAAAGTAGGCGGGTTCGCCTTCTTTTGTCGAGCCTTCTTCGGATTCGGACGTCGATCAATCTATCACTCGCCGCTCTAGTCCCTTGGATTTACTTTGCTTTCCCCGTAAGTTATTAAAGGATTGTGTTATAAGGCTGTGTTTTCCTCTTCTGCTTCGGTCGTAGGCCGATCCTCAATTGTAGTAACTTCTTTTATTGTATCTTCACCATCTTCGATTTACCTCGCTTCTGCCTCTTGATTTTCCCTTCGTTTTTAGAAAGCCCTTTGATAGTCAAGCGTTGTCTTGGTTTTTGTCCCCGCCCACGTCTGGAATGGAGTTAGCTCGCGAACAAAACATGCCCTTACCTTTATTCAGCCCTAAGGGTCAGATTTTTCCCTGGGTTCCGGGTCTAAAGGCTTGGCAAAAGAGCTCCTCCTGGTTCCGAGTCTTGAAACCTGCATGTAAAAAGCAGACTTTTTTCCTACATACAATCAAGCAGGGCATCAATCTTTGAATTCCCATCATGTGAGATTTGACTTCGTAATTTTAGTTCTTTTCTTAGAAGAAAGAAAAAGAAAGAGAACTATTTCTACAGCTACAGGATAAAGCTTCAAGCTCAGAAAACACAAAGGTAAAGACCGACTCGATAAACATCTTTTCCAGGTTAGACTGGACACACTGTTTGATTGGCTTTCAAGATTGGTTGAGCGGTACCGGCTTGACCGATATACATGTAGTTTGCCCGGGTTAGCCCGAAATGAATAAATATTCTCATTTTCGTGGCTATTGCTAGTAGGCATCGTTCCCCTAAAACATTGGGGTAGGCCGAGTTCACTCGTTGAAGTGTCCCCCATAGACCGATCCAAGTTCACTAAAGGAATAGCTTGAGTAAGAAAAAAGCCCTCTTTCTTTGAAAAGGCCCTTACTATTGCCTCATGTAAATAAGGAATTCTCGGGTAAAAGCATGGGTCGAAAGTGAACAAAGACAAGGAAAAAGGGGGTTTGTACTGTAGATTATCCTCTTTGGGTGCAAAGGGTCTGTTTGTTAGGAGAATTGAGCAGATTGAGTGGTTTGCGAGGCTATGATTGGGTCCCCTCAAGGCTTATCCTGCTCAAATATCACCATGGACATTCAATAGAAAATGAACCTTTACCTACTACTGAATTTAATAAAATAGTATATAATCAAATCAAACATCTCATCTTTCTCTCTAAAGGATCAACCAACGGGGGAGGGTATGAAATAGCTTGCCCGAGTAGAGTCTCCAGGATCTAGCACTGGAAATGGTACTTTAGGAAAAAATAGAGATCCTTTATAAATTTAGCAATTTGGTTTATTGATTCTACTCTGATACAATTGGAAGTGGTAGTTTGGGTTCAAGGTTAAAAAACTCCACTCTGTTTGAATATATTAAAGCTGATCGCTTTCAGATCCCGTTACTGCGTCAACTTACCTTGTGTATTCTTATACTAATCGTGCGTCTACATACTTCTTCCTTTATTTCTCCTCCCGCTGAGAGAGGTCTTTTTGTTCTCCATTATACTTTTTCTTAGCAACCGGAGCCCGAACTAGGGCAACTTTAATTGTAGATCATTACAAAGATGAGGGGTTTGATGGCCAAACCTAAATGGCTTACCTTTTTTATTTTATATACTTTTGGTTGTTTCTTTGTCTAAATTTGTTTCACTTTGTATGTAAGTAATAAAGGCTCGAGTCCACTATACTTTAACGGATTCAACACCAAGACTTTTTTAAACAAACTTAGTGCCTTTGTGACGCCCGCCCTGGTATACTATAACCTTAATGGACATATTTCTTTTAAGCTGTTTCAAAGGGCAAACGGAAAGAGAGAAGTAGGGCGTCGTTTCGTTATAATAATAAGTAAGAAGAATGTCGAATGCGGGTTCATTCTGCGGCGACTTTTCCCGGTCGGTCGAATAGTTAGAGCCCCCTATGTTTCTTGTAATTGAGCGAATCATTTGCTTCGCTAACCCGCTTAATTCTATGCGAGTCTCATTCATATGATCCTATTGGATTACCACAAGCCTCATACGACGAGACTCCTCCTAAATTCTTTATTGCTTGCCCAACCCTCTACTCTATCTTTACGGTGGTAGTATGTGTATGACTACTGAACTAGGTGGATTAATTAACAAATGGTTCACACAATAATAATCAGGGGGGCGTTTCACTCGCTACCGAGCAACTTGTTCTCGCTTCGGACCAAGCATATTGTTTTCTAAGCACGGGTCTTTCAATTAGTGCAGCGCAGGGATGCTTCTTAAACGCGGGTTCTTCCTCGTTATGCGCATCGTATGCTCTACGGAATAAAAAATTCTCGACGCTAATCCTATGCTAGAAAGGGAAGAGATTCTTGTCCGAGAGACGGAAAGAAGTTATACTCCCTACTCATCTTTAACTAGTGTGAAACATAAGCGGTTGAGACAGCAGGTGAAGAAGACGAGGATGAAGAGGTTCGCCTATTCGCCTACCTATAATAAAGTGGTGAAGTAGTATGTGATCGAGGATTCGCGTGGAAAAGCAACTACCCTTGTTTGTAATTCGTCTTTTATCGTACTCTTTGTAATGAAAATAATACCGCAAGTCTAGAGATAAGCGTATTGGGTAGTAAAGTCAGATGGATGTGCCTCCCATAAGTTATTTATTTATGGCTAGGCCGAGTCCGCTTGTTTAAGTTGAATCTAGATTTGGTTTTTAGTAATGAAAGTGTAATAGTTCAAGAAAGCAGCTGATGTAGTAGATATATAGTCTATAGTCCTTTACTCTTGACTTTCGCCAACAACGTCATCAGAAGCCTATGCATTTTCATTTAACATTTGAATAGCCAAAGCAGCAAGTTGTTGTTCCTCTCTAAGTTACATTTCAACCTTTTTTATGGATACCAAGAGTATAGTGTACGGCGCATTCTAATTCGAATCTAATAAGCATTGATATGAATGAGAAAGAATCGCCTCGTGGGAATCACAGTCTTGGACAGCTGCGGCTATCCTGTACTAGAGATTAAATTTACAAAGACCAACAACTAGGCCAGAGTAGAGTAAGGGCAGGAAGCTTCTAACTAAGAAGTAAGGCGGGAATGAGCTCAGTCAGTTTTTTTTATTAAAAGGAATCCGGGGATCACGGATCACCCTGTCTATATGGTAATTGTTTTCTTCATCCTATTCTGTTCTAAGATCATACACATACTTATATCCTTATTGATTGGTTTGTTTTGGTATTGTGTTACTCTACTACTTATGTTATATGTGGCCAGTAGCTATCCCCGTCGTGTCTGGCTGGGGCGGATTGGCGGATCTTACCCTTATATAATTTAAGGAACTGCGCGGGTAAAGTAGGCTTTCTTAATCTTAGGGCTGGCAGGTGTTCAATGGGGTTTACTATAGCTCTTGATGTGCAGCGACTTCGCCACTGGCATAGCATGGACATTCTCCTTTTTTTTATAGTCTTTCTTATGAGCTACTCACTCGCTTAATCCTAAAGCATTAGACGATATAGACTTCTATAACGGGTGTTTTCCCCATCCCAGGCAGATGGATAAAGAACGGAGCGCTTGTCCTTATAGAAAGGGGATATCATTAGGATACCAGTAGCGCTACTATCTACGAGTGGATACATTCTCGAGTACTTAAAACGCATAACTTAATACTTGAATAGCCATTTGTGTTATGACTAAAACGGATCATTTGAAAAGGAAGCAAAGGAAGAAGACAAACAGTAGGAATATAGGATGTCTACTCCCCAAGCCTGTGCCACGGAACGAGCAGGCGTACGTAAAGATATATGGAAGACCTCGTACTAGCCAAAAAGCCCTGTATTCCTATAGGGCATAAAATTATTCTTGAGCTTCATAAAGGGAGGAAAGTTCGCCCCTATAGAGCGAGTGTATATGACGAAGTTTACCGACTCGACTAATCAAGAAAAGATAGGTCTTAAGGATGAAACAGCCTTAGAAAGCAGCTGCCTCAAGGAACTCCCCTAATTTTGCGAGAGAATCACCTTACGTACGAGCCGAGCCTATGAGTCTTTCATCCGTGTTCTGAGCTAGAGATGGCCTACGCTCTTCTCTTATCGCCCTTATTACTATATATAGTAGTCTTATGAGAAATGCTTAAGACTGGAGCGAACCCCCCCCCCGCCTTGATGTAAGCGTCGAATCCTCTATTATAGAACAGCTACCTCAGTAAAAGATAAAAGGAGTTTGGCGCGTTGAGCTTCACTATTCATTCCTATGTTATAGGACTTCTTCATTCTTATTTCCAGTTACAGTAAAGCTCCATTGGTTGCCTTCCGTGTTTGTGAGGAATCCTCGTTGTCTATGTTGGCTGCTCGAATCAGTTCGCGCATAACATACTCTCTTTATCCTATCGCACTAGAACCGAAGTTCTATCATTCGGCTCTTTCTCGGACATCATGAATCAAACTAATACTGCCTGTGAATCCATCAGACGCTGTTCCAGGTCTTGAGTTTTTTAATATACAGGGGGAGTTGGCATATCATCCAAGTCTTAACCGGTTCTACGAAAATTCTTAATTCCTCTTGTTTGCTTGAAGTGGTTCGGCAGTCAACTCTAAGCATTTAAAGGGCTTCCTACGAAGCTTCCTCTTTATCACCGATCAGCACAATTGAGATCCCACTTAATAGGGGTCACCTGTTCTTCTCAATCATATATATAAGTGATTTGAAATGAGCATAGGAAATGAGCATTGAGAAGGCTGTAGCGTGTTAGAAGAATCATAAAGAGCCATTGGTGCTGTTGGTCTCCTTCAACTCCTAAGATATGATAGGCGAATGAGGGCACAAAATGGCTCTTTTTCCGACACTTCACCGGAATTTCTTTTTTTGAGTAGAGATCAGGACTTCTTAAGGTAGGGTGATCCCAGGTTTTCACGTGCGGATTCTCCTTGCTCAGATTTTGCTTTATGTTGGTATCATTTACGAACCTTATTAAGATTAGGGGGGTTGAAGCGAGCCCTGCTCGGATGGGCATCAAACTTATGATCCCTACTCATTATGGTCCGATATTGAAAAGACTTAATACGAAAGTAGGCCCAGAAAGAGTATTGCAGTTCAAGAGCAAGCTAGCATGGGAATGATTCCCCTATCTTATGAGTCCTTCCCTTTAACTACTAAAGTAACAACGGGCTTTCCCCCCGCTTAATTACCGCATCAGTTCCTTATTATTATTTAATTATTATTTTGAAAGGCATACACTCATTAGCAACAGGAAAAGTCTCTTTTGGTAGCATTAGAAAGAAGTGTTGCAAGCGGTTGAGGCCCTTTCAAACAAAGCGGCAAATGAGCACAATTACGGACGACGAAAAAGATCCAACGAGAGAAGGCGGTGCAAGGGACACGTATCTATCTTCCGATCGAGGCTTGAAAAAAAAAAGCTGCTAATGATAGAGAAGAAGCTAAAAGAGAGGCCGGGGCGGCTGGTATAGCTGAGTGAACATAGAATAGGGGCGACTGTGAGCACGTTTGGAACGCATGTCGTTAAAAGCTCTTCCTAACGCGTGCCTTTCCGCGGATTAGTATTATGCGTGCTCATCCAAAGAGTAAGTCAGCCTGGTTCCAATCTCTTCGTCTCGCTATCGTTCGAGTTCCAACAGGTAAATCCGAGTTAAAGTAAACCCCCTCTACCAAGTGATCGAGTCATTTCATGCATCTCTTAACGCGGCACGAGGGAGTTTGTCCAAGTATTGTAACCAATATCCGACCTTGGCAACGTGTGACAATGTTGCGCAGCAATCAAAAGAATGTGCTAGTTTTGATCTCAACCCGCCTTCCTTGATCCGAGACCAGGAATGCCGCCTGGCCTTCAACCTGCGCTTTCTTTCGGGACTGCTGTGCTTGAAAGGACGTACCTTGTAGTTAGTTTTTGGTTGCCAAGATTAAGGATTGATATAAATTAAAGTGAAACTACCATTCCTGTCTCTCCACGAGCAGTATCCGCCAAAACAACTTTTTCATCGGCAGCTTTTTCTATCTCTGATGATTGCACCCTTGATCGGAGAAACATCCTCAATTGCACAAATCTGAATTGGCATTGATTCTAGCTGCTTCTTCCGCTAGATCTTATCTGTAATCAGTTAAAGGGGGCTCCCTCTTTTTTTAGAAAGTGGCCCTGCTTCCGTTAAAAGCAGGATTAATAGTTTACTTGATTGCGCACGCAGTGGGTGAACCCCTCTCTCTTTAAAAAAGAAAGGACATGATCCTATGCATCGGAATCCAGTATTCAGCCTTTGAAATAAGTACATTCTATACTACCCAAAAATCCAAAAATGAAGGAAAATTCACTCGCTTCAAGCATCCGTAGGGAATTTATTCAAGGCCAGGCAGCTTACTTAAAACAACATGTAATATTGTTCAATAAAAGCCCACGCAAGCCTATCCGTCTTTGAAGAAAGATGGAAGTCGGCTCGAGCGAGAGTAAAAAGGGGACGGCTCATATTAACCTTGCTAATAGGCGTAAAACCCTCCGTTTTCGGCCATATGAACACATACATTAAATTTGTTCAAAACCAGTTGACCTACGCGCTTTCGAGCTACCATTTACCACTGGCCGCGGAGAGTCTCCGCGAAATGGCATACTTTCTTTTGCTTATTCCTCCGCCCGCTCCCATACCCCCTGTTCTAATTCTTATGCGAGTATTTCATAATCGAATAAGCTGACTTTGCTTTGTCTTTAAAGAGGAGGACTTGCATGCCTTTATTATATATTATTAAATGAATAGCTCTTTTCTTTTATGCTTATGCTCCAAGAGCTCCCCTTTTGACCGATTCCGACCCAATTTCATTGACAAAGTTCTTAAAGATTAAAGAAAGGGATAGAAAAAGCTTTTTTTTTTTTTTACTCGCGTTTGTAAATTTACGAGGGTAACCTGTCTTCGCCAGCGTATGAGCTGCTGCGCACACTCTTTTTCTTTTATATGACTTAGTACGCGTACTTAAAGAATAGTCGCTGGATGCATCCTATGAGCGTCATAATAAGAATTTGCTGTTTTCAATGAAAGGCAAGGAATTTTGAGAACACGTCCTTCATAGGGTCTGCCCCGCCTATCCCACTCACCCTTTCCTTTCTTACTTTTCTTTTTCCTGCGCCTAATAATAGAATCTGAAAGGAAAGTTGGCTCGTAATAATCTAATTAAGAGAATCCGCCTCTAAGCGCATCAAAGATCTTTCAGACAAGCCCCCCTATGCTCAGCTCCGCGGGCACGACTGCCTTCTAGCCCTATGTTTACTTAATATAATAATGGAATGGGTGAAGTCACTCTTTTTTTAATAAGCTCCGACATTAAAGTACTTGCTCAATGCTTTACCTATTGTAACCAGATTTGATTCTTCCTCGGCAGTCATTCACACTGAAAGAAATGAAAGAGCTTGTGAAATATATTACGATAACTAGATTGCATAGAAAAACAAGAAAAAAAAGACGCTGTCCAGGTTGGGGAAAGACTAAGCTTCAGAAATTCTCGTTTTTACAGCAGGAATTGATGAATCAGCACTCGTAGCCCATGCTTTTTTTCAACACAGGCGCTAGGATCAAGACTATATTACATAGCTTACTCGACCACTATTCTTATTCTTTTTTTATGAGCCAATCTTAGGAAGCGAACAAAAGAATTTAAGAGACCTACCCTTGATTCTCTTTTCTTTTACCCTTCTATTAAATGACAAGAGAAAGCTCGATGTGTTAAACAATTAGCTCCTAATTTTTTTTTTTATTAATTTCATGATTCTTACATACGTTAATGAAATGTCAATTTGCATCTCATTTTCCACCGGATTTCCCATTTATTTGGGCAAGAAGAATGTCAATTCTGTTTCAGCTACTGATGATAATGATAATTCTAAAGCTCCTTACTTATCGGCAGCAATAAAGCTCGAACAACCCAATCAGAAGCATATGCCTCAGAATCAAAGCAAGGAAGCAACTCTGAAGGGAATTCCGTCTAAGAAAAGATAGAGAGAAGCCCTCTTTGAGGGGTATACACCATAAAGCATATAAACGAAGTTTTTTCTTATACCAAATTCAAATGACCAGACTATCCACGGATAGGGGCTGCTCTGGAATCATCAACAGCGGACTCTGTTAAAGCATAAGCTCCTTCTTCTGCTACAGCAGCTTACGACCTTCAGTCTTAGACGAAAGCGTACTCAGTCGACATTGAACTTGACGGAAAACAGGAAGAAAGAACACAAGCTCATACCAAAGAAACTAAAGAAACAAAAAAAAGACTTACTTCTAGACATTATGTGCATCCACGGCTTAAAAGTTGCTTCCGGCATCGAAAGCTTCTAAGTTTCGGCGTTATCCGAAGACCCCCACCTCTCTTGCAATTCTACCTCGAAGAAAAAGAAATCAAGCCCGTCTTTCTGACCGAATCGAGAGATCGACACACCCAAAGGTTTAACAACGATCTTAAACTAACAAAAGCAAGAGAAAAGCCCTAGCAGAGATACTACCACCGGAAGAGCTAGAAAGGCAGCTTTTTTATTATATCCGATCCAAAGGACCCGTTTTTCAAGGGCAGGAGCTGCATTGCGAATTCATGGGATTGAAGATGGACAATCGAGAGAGTCAGACTCTTTATACAAAAAAAATTAAACTTTTTCGAACGAACATCTTGGTACTTCAAAATATGAAAAGTGTGCATGATGTCGTTGTTACTGGGGGCGCAGGAAACTTACCGCGTTCCTGAAAGATAAATTAAGTGGACTAGGAAAGGAGCCAGCTTAGCTTAGTCCTTTGGCAACAAAGTGGATACCTGCTAGTGTAGTTTCGGAGTCATAGCTTTTCCCGTTCAGCTACGTTCAGCTGCAAAAGCCGCCTGATGGGAGGATTGTACCGTCGTTGTTGAGTGAAACATAGGTAAAGCCCTTTTGCTTTGCTTTGAAGCCTGGGCACAGAGGATTGATTGCCTCGAGTGTATGTGAAGGGCTGAGTGAATTTCTATATTGTTTTCCATGGATCGAGACTTGGCGCGGCTAACAAACCCCTAACTATGACAGGGGCCGTCTGCAGCAGAAAGAGAGGGTCTAACAAGATTAGCAAACATATTAAAAACAAGACCATCTTCCCAAGTTCACCCACAAGGGGGAAACCTAAGGAACTCGGGAATAAAAGAATCGGGGACCTTGGAACATAGTTGAGCAGTAAAAGCAGCGGACAGCCTGTTTAAACAGGCCCATGAGTTGCGGTTCGAGTCGTCTTTGTACCCTTTTTAATTTATTTTATATTTGTATTGTTCCTTCGAGGCGTCAAAGAAATTAGATTGGTGTATTCTTAATAAGAAAGTTCCTGCTCATATACTAAGCAAGACTTTCTTTATAACTGATACTAGAGTTGCGCTTTTGTTTATATAGTAGGCGAGAAGTAACTATATTTGTCTACTGAGATGTGATTGTTACTGAGATATAAGGGGTTTGGCTCGATGCGGGGTGTGAGGCTCTTTTCTTGTGTTATAAGATATATGCCTTTCCTTTGTCTTTTTTAGTTTCTAACGTTCTGTCATGGAATATGAATGATATTAGCATCTTCTTTAGTCGCTTACTCAAAGACTCAAAGCTTTACTACTAATGCTAGCGAAAGGGAATATTTATATGTATGACAGGTAAGAAATATAATAAGTTGGCTGTAGCTTTCTTCCATAAGCCAAACCGGGTTCTTTTCGAAAAATCCAGGGAATACGCTGCCTGCGGGCCTCATTTTGAGATCCCGAGATCATTAGAAGATTCTTAAATCCTGACTGTTCTAGCTGGAAATGGCATCTATGACTAATTAAAAAGAAAATCCTCGACAGAATAAGCAGCTTTCGCGGATCGTGTAGAGAAGGCCAATCAAAAAAGCTTTCTCCGGCCCGAGGATTTCTGACATAACCCGCTTTTCAGTACTGAAATAAACTTTTGTGCTAATGAACTATGTGAAATCTCTTTTTTCTGGAAAATACGTAATTAATATCATTATATAAATATAATGAGGAATGGACTCTAGACCTCCTGCCCAATCTCGGGGCTATTGATGAAAGTTTATGCATTAGTCACTAAGAAAGTGGTGCAAAGTTTCTTTTTTTTTTTGTAACATATAGGCTACTTTCTTGTCCATCTTAGACAAGTCTTTGAGATCTTGATCTTTCTTCAACAATTAGATTTCAACGAGCATAGCTACTCTAATGAGTTAGAATTCTTAGCTACTGAACAATAGGGGTAGAATTTCTAAATAATGTAGTACTTGGTTGACGATTTCTTATCTTAGTCTCTTTATTTTGTTCTATAAGTAAGAGTACTCCCTATACTATAGTACTATAGGATATGGGATTGGTTTCGCAAAAAGAAGACTTTGTGTAATAGATCTCCAACCTAAGATCCGGACAATCGATCAAGTATTGGGCGAGTACTAAGCATTTCTTCTACTTAGTGCGTGGTAAAAATTACTGCTCATCATGGAACAGAATACAAGGAGAGAGTACAAAGCTTCGTTCTTTATACAACTAGTATTCCTTCTTTACTTTCTTTTTTTTTTTCTATTTGACCGACGGAATGGAATACCGATCTTATACTGTTCTTGTTGGAACCTGGCTCGCTTAATCTAATTGGTAAAACTTTAAAGTACTATAACTAGTTTGTGTTTTCTCAGGCCGGCAGTTCACTTTGCTAAAAGAGCTTGGCTCAAATATTCGGCATGTGAGGTACGAGAAAGAATGTTACGTCCATAGTAAGATCCTAGTCTAGTTATATTTAGAATTATAGTAATGGTGAGAGCTACCAATTCTTGAAAGAACTACTTTAATAGTCCAAAAAGTTATCTTTAACAAAACAATAAGTTCAACTAAGAATTCGACTTAACACTCGAGACATTTCATTCCACTCTAGCCATTTTGTTCTCGGGTATTCGAAACATTGCACTCTTCATCGGATTAGAAAAGCTTTTTGGATTCTTCTCACCGGGGCTTATAAGTCTTGCATAATCTCTCATGATTAATCGATCAAGTAAACAACTCTTCTAACTGGTGCTTACCTAATTAGTAGGTTCATCGCTTGGATGATTGATATGGCTAGTGAACTATTCATTCTCGTTCAATACGGCCTTAATGCGTGTACTTTAAGCACAATCATATATTGAAATGGGGGAATAAGTCTCGCGGAAGGAGTGCACTGGCCTCGCTTTAATTCCACAAGTTAAGAACAAGAACTTTATGAAATCAGTACAGGTTGAAGCCAAGGCATTCTCGATCCCGGAAAGTGGGTCAAAGAAGCCCTCCTTTTCTTAGTTATTCAGGTACGTTCGTGCAAAAGCAAAACCAAAGAAAGAGAAAAATAGTAGAGACTATGTATACGGATATTTAAATATCATAAGGCTTCCATAAACAGTGTTGGTAGTATAGGGGGATTAATCCATCAAAGGGGATTTCCTGTACCTTAAGGAGTCTTCTTGACGAAGACGAGTATCGACGGTTAGACTTAGTTTGCATGTCGTTTTGTTCATGTGGGTTGGCTTCGTCCTTTCCCCTTTTTCGGCGGACTCCCCTTCAGTAGATGAGTTACGAGTTCAGACGTGATGGGCCGAGTAAGACCCTTCTTTAGTTTAGATGCGATATCATACCCATATATTATAATTATTGAAGTCGACCAATCCTTTAGCGGCGGAATGGGGTGAAGGAAGCGTAGTCCCTCTCGAATTCAAGTGCGAGACGAGGCTGCGAGAAATGCTTTCTTTTATAAGAGGGGAGGCTGTGTCGAAAGATAAATTCGAAGAAAAGGATTACGCTCTTTACTCAAGATTTAAAGGGTCTTTGCCCGTGAGCATTTTTTTAGGTCTGAAAGTCTCGAATGCTAGTGAGTGGGATGACATGACAAGAACTCCTATTCTTTAGGGTTTTCCGTTATAAAGCAGATTGGTCTACTTTTTTCATTGGAAGAAGAAGTCTTTCTTTTCGAGCGAATATAAAGTCATTGTGGACTTACTTACTTTGTTATGGTTATTAGCTAGTTATGGTTTTTCGGTGGTTAGATCTTTACAAAAGATGTATAAATTTAACACCTCATACATGGATCCCCTATCTCATGCTAGCCCTATATTTTTATTACTTTAGGTCTTAATCCTTGGCTTTCTTTCACTCTAAGTTTAATAGTTTCTTATTAAGAATTTAAAAGACCGACCATACCAGCCCAAAGCGCCCGCGCCTTACAAAGCAGCAAAGAAGAATAGTCAACTGGTGAAGACTTTGGTGTGCTTCCTTGTTCATCGTAATCCATCGGCGAAAAGGAAAAGGCGAACATCCTAGTTGTAAAGAGTGGATGATCAGCCTTAGAATAGAGGAATGTACCTTTCTAGTAAGAGTAAGAAACTCTAGTAGCATTTTAAAACCAGTCTTCGTTGTTATAACAACTTGTAATTGAACCCTCCTATTTTAAATGCGAGCCAGTTGGTAAGAGCCAGTAAATTCCATCGAAGAGATGACCTAAAGTCTTGACCTTAGGGATGAAATGGGCTTACTTCGTTAGCTTAAGCGGCAGTTTCAATTTATATATACATCCGCGGGTGCTGCACCAGAGTAACCTGAGAAAGAAGCATTTGCACAGAGTTTGCAGGGGAAAAAAAAGGTGAAGCTAAAGCTGGTAAATCGGCTGAGCTGTTTTCGGATCAAATGTCCTTTTTATACGTTAGAAGTTAAAAGGCTCATCAAACTAAGATTTTTTTCTACTTTTCTGGAATTTCTATTTAGTAACCCTTTCAATTGTACGTTCAGGGGAAAGCTCAAAGAGGAAAGTTGTATCCAAAGCAACTTAGGCTCCTTCAGTAGCTAACCTGCTTGACCCGTACACTATGCTCGCTCCTAATTTTATAGGATTATACGGGAATGAAATGAGATTTGAAGAAGTGAAATTCCTCTTTTGAGAGGTTTCGTACCAGGGAATTTCTTTCGTAGCCTGTGTTCCCATACCCATGATATTTTAATACTAAACAGACGAAGGTTGAGGCTTCAGGAAGCAAAGTTATCAAATGAGGTATTTTCCTCTGGGAATCACTCCACTGCAAATGCTTCCTTTGTGGCATCTGTTCGAATCGGCTATGTTGGAAATGAATCCTTTATTCAGTATTTCGTTCCTTAAAGCATATAGAATATGAGCGGTAGAACGTCTTTGTTTTGCCGGGGGACGATGTGCGCTGCTGGATGTTGAGAGGAAATGAAACTAATTACAAGGAGCTTTCTAATCTAATTCTCTCCCAGGGCGGCGAGACTTGTGGCTTCAAAGGCAACAAAAGAACAAAGAAAAAACCTTATTTGATGAGTTTAAAGAAGGGTTTCAAGTTGAATAAAATTCTACAAATGAGCGCGGAAAGTTCAATAAAAAGAGGATCTTAAACCCGGTTAAACCTGGCTCCTGTTTTAGTTGACGGGCCTCCTTGTATCATTAGTAAAGAAGGAGGGCGCATAATAAGTGGGAGAGTCATTTGTCTCTTCGACCCGAAGTCTTGGTATGAAAGAAATGGCTCGCGATGCGATTTACAAGCCTAAAAAAGAAAAAAAAAAAAACATAGGAATCTGGAATCCTAAACCACTTTTAAACTTTAAACAAAGTCTGGGCAAGGTACACGAAATCCCAATCTGGTGCATTGGAATTTCACCCCCCCCAAAAATAAACTTACTCATATGGCTAAGATTCCCATTTGCCTTGCATTTGACCCATTCATAAAACTATGAAGCATATGCTGACAAGGAGTTTTTTACTAATGAAGAAGAGCATTCCCCAAGCCCAGCTCCAGAGAAAGATTCTGCTGCTTAAGCACTTTTTTAAAGCAAACGCTCCTGGTACAGCTGCTATGGGCAGGCCATGAGCACTCATGAATGCAACTTCTTTTTCAGCAATTCGCTTTCTCGACCATTCTAACGAGTCATCTTCGATCCTCGCCTAATAAGGAATAAATTTTTCCCTGTTTTAGGTTCAAATGCACTGAGTTGGCTCGAAACGCAAGTCCTTGCTGAGCTTAAGCTACTTTCTTGGGCTAACGAAAAATACAAAGATTAAGAGATAAGCTACGCTTCTTTCTTAGAGCATTCTTGTATGAAACTCTAAACTTAAGATGCGTTTGCTTGGGACGGGACCCAATTCCCCGGTTTTAAAGATATCGTGGCTAGCTTTAAAACAAAAGGTGGTAACCTGCTAAACGGCTAGCACGACTAGTCAGAAAGATGGCACTTGCTATCTTAATATTAGTATTTTCGAAGGATCTATCTTTTCATTCATGTGGAAATTGCATTTACGTAAAAAGACTGGATCGGGGCACCTCTTTTAAATCATCCCGGCCATGTGGTCTTGCGCGGAGAATGTTGCCCAGAGAGTTAGTCAGCGATCGATGTGCATCAAGTCCGATAACAGCAACAGGCCTGCTTTATACTTAAACTTCCACTCGCTAAACAAAAGCACCTTGTCTTGATATCTTTACCTTGTTAGCGAGCGAGAGAAAGGGTCAGCCCAAAAAGTCTTAATAGTCTTAACCCGGTCCGGTTGACTTTCTTTTCCGTCGATTTAATGGGAAGGGTTTAGGGGCTGCTTCAAGCTCAAGTTTTGAGAAGAGTAACCTCGTTCGGAGCTTTCGTAAACTTGGATGTCAATCTTGTATTATATATATATATAAAGAAGAAACTTACGAATTAACCTAAGAATTAAATACAAGAGCTCGGGTCCAAACGCCTTTCTTATTATTATTTTTAGAAGACTCTTTCTACAGCCCTTCTTCCTACTTAGAATTTTTATGCGAGTCTGTAAAACTCCAATTGAATGGATGCTACTAAACCCCCCAACCCGTAAGAGTGCCCCCCACTATCTCATTCCGGATACTTAGTTCAAGGGAAATTTCTTTTCTCAGAATCAGAAAAAAGAGATATAATCCCAAAAGGGGGGGGGGGTACCATATTTTTAATCTTTAGCGCCCTTCATGAGGGCTTGTTTCCAAGCTTTTCCTAAACAGAGGGGGCATCCGAACACGATTCCAGGTAAGATCCCAAGGAGGAAGCGTCAGATGGAACGGACGAAGATCTTACGAGGAGGCTGCAGTTGGAACAGGTGCTGATGTCGCTGGTTGAAGTGAGAACAAACCCAAAACAAGGTACCCGCACTTGATATAGGAAAAAAGCCGCAGTGAAATCTTCCTTCGGGATAGGCGCGCCCCCATCCTGTCTGGCTTAAGGGAGAAGCTTTAGCCGATCCATATGATGATGGGTATCTACAAGGGTCCCCTTATCTAATACACGGAAAAACTTAAAATCTATAGCAGTAGACGGACTCCTACTTCTTTGGCAGCAAGCCTATTTGAAATACATTTAAAAGGGGGGGGGGGTAGATCAAAGTTACGAATGAATGAATAGTCCAAGCTTTTCTTACGCCTCGAACTGATATTAGAGTCACTGGCTGGAGAAGCAGCTATGGTTGTTGCCCACTTCTTGCTTTTTCTTCGTACGCTGTTATAGGTGTGATTAACTGGACTTTGCTTTCTGTCTTAGACCTTTCTTTTTGGGCAGCGGGAGCGGTTATGTCTTTGATAAGTTTTCATGGTCTGACAGTGCAGCTATCAATCCTACTTTGCTGTAATTCTACTCAATCTAGTAGAGGGTTCAGCTTGCCCCCGGTACCCTTGCTTGGCAGCCCAATGCTACTGAGGTAGGAGTCAGTGTATTCGTCCGGTAATCTCTAACCAACTGCTACGCGCCGTTTCATTCTTCTCTTTAACGAAAAGAATGCTGGTTTTCTCGTCTTCCATTCTTCCGCCGACGCGTCTAAACCGCGAATGTGTCTCAAAACAGCCCTGAGTCTTACTTAATTACAGGTTTTAATCTTGCCATGAATGGTTTGCTCGAAATTCCTTTGCTCGGGTTGCTGATAAGTCAAATTGTGAATTTCATTCAAAGCTTTCATTCTTCCTACGAGCATCATTGGCACATTTTCTTTCCATCTCTGCTCGTAGGAAGACTCTTGAAATGTTTAAAAGATTCGGCTAGGGGCCAGATGTATATGAAGACCAGAGGAAGACTTCTCAAGAACCCCGGTCATAACAAGACTGTTTAAGTTAAATAAAAAGCAAATATGGGACTTTCGTCTCCCCAAGACGCAGGAAAGGATGCCCAGTGGTTTAGTAGACCTCGTCGAGAGTGCTTGTCCCAACTCCTTTGGGTAGAAAGAAAGGCCATGAAGACTTCTATGCGCATTCTAGTATATGGTGATTCTCGAAAACAATCCGTCCTGTTTCAGATCAATAAGTTCACGGAAAGAAGTCCAATCGGACACCGAATACAATATCTATAAATAATTATGTGAGTTAACGGGTCATCTCATAAGCGGACATACTAGTGAAAGTAGCTCTCTTGCTCGATCGAGAATCCTGTTCGCGGTCAGTGAGGAATGTAGCCGACCAGTCCATGGGGCAATCGAACCAAACTTCAAGATTCTGACTTTCTTCTTTCTCTCCCTCCTAGTGGAAAGTCAGACAAGATCGTGCCAACTCTTCTTAATATTTTACGCGATAGTTGGTAATAAGAGGAAAGGAGGTGGCTATTGTATGACCAAGTCGCCTCTATCCGCGCCCGCGGCCCCCTTTATTCTTTATTCCCGATTCTTATAAGACTCACACAGACCTCTCATAGCTATTGAAGAAGAAAGCTAGCTGGCGTAAGAGAGGAATCCCCTATCACCTTAACAAGTCTAACTCAAACCTGGAGCTTCCTTACTATCTTTATTCTTTTCTTTTTTTCTCATAGTAAGTCAAGTTAAAATAGGAAAGGTGTATTATTTACGAATCCATTTTCTTGATTTCCCACCGATCCCAGGTCCCACTCTTCATACCTTTTTTATTTTAAAAGACCCTATAAACGAATGACCAATTGGGCCCCCTTTTACTGATGGCATTACTAGCTTTAAGATCTTTCTCCACGGGAGCTCCCCCAAAAATGTCAATTCGTGTCGTGTGGGTTGGGCTCGAAGCTATGCAAAAGAGAAAGAATAGTAGCCGATTGGTGAAGATGCAGTCTTTCTCTTCCTGCTTCACTCTGTCAAGGTGAGCCCATTTAACTTGAGAAGTAATCTACTTCTTAAACAAGGCGTTTCCTTATATCTCAATCAAATCTCTCATTTTTCTCATACTTACTTAGAAAGATAATCCGAAGCCTAGAAAAAAAAGCTACCCTCTCGATGACCTCTATCTTATCCCTAAGGCTGGAATGGGAACCTCCTTTTATACGTGATTAGTTAATGGGAAATAAATACCACTCAAGCCTAGCCGAAGGAAGTGAGCTTCATTCAATATGACCCGGTACTATTGATTAGATGAAATGGGCCGCGCAAGTGAGGAGCGAGCTCTTTAGCAGAAAAAAGACGGGCACCCCTGAGCTTAGGACAGAAGTAGTTTCCAATTAGTGACTTCTCATAACTCAAAAAAAGCTTGTTTGAATTGCACCCTATACTATATATATAAATAGAAAAGAAGCCGACGATGAAAAAGGGTAGCCGTAGAGAGGTTAGCCCATCAAATACAGTATATCCCAACACGTCTTCTTGCTTTTTTTTTTTTCAAAGATTTGGGGCGAGACGAGAGATATGCAGCGCCTGCTATTATTTATATTGAGTTTTTAGTTAGGGCGAAAGTATAGAGCAGGTTAGCAGGACCACTCAACTGGAGAGGATGATGCATGCGGGTAGAAAGGCAGAAAGATCCTGTCCCTTGTCCAAGACTGAAGGACTAGCAAGTCATGTTGCATGCCGTTTTGCCTACCACCGATTGTCTGCCGAACACTGTCCGCGTTAAGAATAGGCCTTTGAGAAGTCGTGACAAGAGTCAGGGGAAGGATATGCTATCCCTCAGTCTTCGATTCATTTTTTGGTTTCCAAAGATCCTAGTTAAAAGGATTTCTTTTTCTTACGCCCTGTCAATTAATTTTCCTATTCCTCTTTTCTATTCTGCTTATTAAAGCTTTCATTCTCGTGCGAATTCATCAACATAAGATCTTAAGGAGCTAAACTATTGGCAGTTCAAGAACTCACTCCCCTTTCTTATCCTAATGTATAGTCTGTAAATTGCCATATATCAATAGTTTATGTGAAGTCTAACAAAGAAAGAGAAAGATAGTAGAAAAGAAGAGCCTTTGAGACTGCTGGAGAAAGGAATGCGTGTGCCACAAGAAGCTCATATATATACAATGCTTCCACTTACTTTTACTGATGACCCCTAGTATAATATACTATAATACGGGGTATGGAGCAATCGCCTCAGAATGTAACTAGTTATTTGTCCTCGACGGATTGGGTAAGTTAAGTTAGCAAACCTTTATCCCGCTAATGGAGTCAATGGGTCCATTCCATATCGTACTATTACTAGATAGGAGAGTAGGAAGTCGACTAAGTAATATACGAGTACACAACGTTTTAACACTAAAATAGCTATCCGCGTGATAAGAACTTAGATAGTAGTTAAGAGAACCTTTGTATAGATAGGAATGATCTCGAGCCTATGCAATCGTTTCCGCATCTGTAACTGTTCATGCCTTATTTTTCTCAGGGCAGCCCATGTTATACTCGATGAAGTAGACAAAAGCGTCCCACTCGAAGGACTCTTTCGGATAAAGCAGAGTTAGTAGTAGATGGATGAGTTATTACTGGTCACATCGAACACCACTTTTTAAAGAAAGCGGGTTTTTGGGTGGTGACATAGGCAAAAACGTCATGATAAGGACGATAAACTTGACCATGTAGGAAATCCATGGAACGGGCGAAAGGAAAGAATGAAACGAGTGTGTTAGCACAGACGTTATCCTTGAGCCTTGAATTGTGCGCCGTTGCATTTTTTATGATCGGGCAACGTGCCCGGATACCCAAAAGAAGACCCTTTTTCTTTATCTTGCTTCTTATCTTAGCCAGGATTCGTTATCAAGATTTGAAGTGTAGAGCGAAGCTTGCTTACTAGATTTATTTAAAGGTATGTTTCCGATCAATCTCGTTCCCCTACATTACATTTCCAAACGTAATACCTATCTTATTAAGGCTCGGTCGATCTCACTTCAATTCTGGGAATTCAGATTGAGAGCCCGGCTGCAAAGATGAAAAATGCAAGCTGAGACTCCGTTTTGTGAACTGTGGCTATACTCCTAGGGTATCCGCTAGCTTTAGTCTGAGGCAGTCTCTTTCTTCTCTTATCCGGAATGTCCTATCGGATCTAAGGCTTTCTATGAAAAATGCAATGTGATGACGAAAAAGCGCCTTAACAAAAGAACCCTTAACGAAAGAGAGCTGATGATAATATAGGCGGGGGCTTCCCTTGGAAAAGCCTACAATGTCTTCTAGCTCAAGTCAAGGGGTCCTTATCCTATAAGGGAAGGGTTATGTCCATTTCTTTAGGGGTCAGAGGAAAGTTCGGAAGTCCCCGGAAGTCCCCTCGATTTAAGGCTCAGTCTCCCACTTTAATTTCCTATTCTATGAGCGAGGATTCTAGTTCTTTATTTGGTGAAATCCTACGATTCTGCTCGATATAGTTAGTGAGGTTGACCAAGATTTCCCGGATCCTTACTATCAGACTCCTACCCTCTTCAAATTCAAAGAAAATACGCCACCCAAAGACCCAGAACAGACTCTCAATTACATAAATGGCTCAAAAAACATTTTATGCTCCTCCTTTCTCTATATTCAAGTTTTTTTCTCCGAATCACCAAGCTACCCAAGCAAAAGGTATCCGCCCGTGATTTGAAGCTGCGTGATAACTTCAGCTGACTACTGATGAAGGAATCCTTTCCTATAACAGCACACAGTCACCTTTCGCCACCTCCCTTATCTTTATCTTCTTTAATGCGTAAGGAATGAACGACTCCATATCCTTCCTTCCCAGTGAGTGCTAGTCCCAGATGAGCTAAGCAGGTGGGGAATCCTCGCGCCATCCCTTCTCTGCCTCTGGAAAAGGGGCGTATCCTTCTGATCCTCCCATATTAAGCCTCAACTGCCCCTTTGTTTGGCTAGAAAAAATCTTGTCTAGATGCGTCCTGTCCAGTCTTTACCTTCAGGCGTGTACAGGCCCCGGCTTCTATCAAATGTGTTTTCTTTGAATTTGAAGAGGGAGATACCGCCTTCTTTATGAATTATTCTTTAATAGGGGGCTCGCCTTATTGTTATAGGATTCTCGATGCTAGTAGTCCCTATAATGTACTTTTTTTTATCTATACTGTGATATCTTAGCTTATTCTGGATTCTCGTCTCAGTAGTAGTGCGTTCAATCTTTGATTTCTTGGTTATCCGAAATGCATTAGTCATCTTCTTTTCTTTTTCTCTTATTTTAGGAGCACTCTTTCTTTTAAGGTATAGATCGTGTTTCACTCTAGCAGCCTATGCGCACCCTTACGTATCTCAAGGATTCCGCTTGTTCGTTTCGATCCGAGCAATAGTAGAAGGTTCTGATCAAAGCGACTTTCTTTTGATCTTCCTGAGCTATGTACCTATTAAAATGTAAACTTTCAAGCATGGGGGCCCTTTTTTCTTCACTATCCCATAATGGGAGTTTACTAGTAAAACTTGTTAGGGCTAAGAGCAATTGGAATAAAGAAAACACCTTTTAATTATACGCGGGTTGCAATCCTTGTGATTACATATAGAAGGGCGGGCGGCAAGTCTGTCATTGACTCTTGTCTAGTGAAGTTTCGTAGCGCCTTCTAGTTCTAAAAGGGTGGAATACTTGTAGCAAATAGTGGAGCATATGCAACTTAAGGAGCTGTCCGTATAGAGTAGGATGTTACGGGGGTTCCGTTGGCGAAGACATGCCGTTTCATTCTTATGGTAAAACTCACATACAAGTAACGTAGCGTATTATAAGGGAAGGGCGAAAGTAGAGGGTTCGGGTCGACATCTCATCTTTAGGTCAGAGCTCTTACTCTATCCTATCTTATCTTAGGGTTTCGAGAATTTCAAGTTACAGAGTGGTATTTGAAGCCATTGAAAGAGCACAAAGAAAGTATAGTAAGTAGACTGAACTGATAACTTAAGTTATTTCTTTAGTATTATTCGTTGAAATAGGCTTATTGATTATTCACAATTCCTTCACGTCGTTCTCTCCCGGGTACCTTATTCATTTTTGGGGGGTAGGAAAGCAAGCCCGGTTCCCCTTATTCGAACAAAGAACTTATATAATATAATTCATAATAGATAGTATAGAGGTGAAAATGCTCATACAGATCTAAAAGACCAGATAGAGGCGCTCCTGCTCTAGTAACTTACTATGATATCGTTACAACACAAGGATATGCTACTAGCCTGGTATTACAAGGAAAGCACTCCAATTCCAGTACTTACTGCCCAATCCAAGGCCTAGACTATACTAACTATAACTATAAGTTGGCCCCTCATTAGCCCTTTATACAATATTATACAATAGAAGCGCGGACAAGTAAATGAAGCAGTTTACAGCAACAAGGCAGCAGTTTATGTATAGCAACTTTATTCGGTTATCTATCTGTATCCGGAGAATATCCTTTTTATACTATTCTCTATAAAGCAGCTTGAGAACCTAAAAATTTTGAGAGGATTTCTATCTTATCGACCATACCGTCGTCATCTTTGGCACGGGATCATAAGTCGCTGGGAGCAGCTCACACGCTTCTTAGGCTGATAGGGGGGAGAAAAACGCATAATGACTCGAAAAAAAGTAAAACAAATAAGAAGCAGTATCCGGAAGAGAGGGATATCGTCCTTAGGTATAAGTTATTTAAAGCTCGCCTAACTGTTTAGACATAAGGCCTCTCCTATTATAAGAAGATATATGGGTTTTGAAAGATCTTACACATTATAATTATAACGGGCCGTAGAGTCATACAAACCCCTTTTTAGTGATAGGCTTTGGAATATAGGTTGCCCGACGAGATGCGAATTTTAAATAGTTGAAATCGGGGCTAGTAGTTTTATACAATCTAGTTGGAATTCAAGCCAGCTCAATAAGAGGAGAACCCCGCGCATGTGCTTCGTTTCAAGATAAAGGCATTTACTTTCCTATCTCTTGACTTCTCATTCTTAGGCGACCTTGCTTCTTTTTCATCTGCTGCATGAATCACTAACGCACTCGAGCAAAGAGATTACTTCTGCTTAAACAGTTCTAACTTGGCCTCTGGTTCCAAAAACTGGAAGATAGAGGATTTAGGTAAAGTGGGGTTTGGATTATAAATTGATCACTAAGAAGCTAGATGTGATTGATGAGTTTGGT